>KV428224.1:0-41667 GCA_001632355.1 Sistotremastrum suecicum HHB10207 ss-3
GTTGCGCAACTGGTCGCAGCCGTGACTGGTTGCCGGACCGCAACCGCAGTCGCAGTTGCCAGTCACGCCAAATTTTGGACGGCAACCAGACCAGCAGTTGCCAGTCGCACCCTCTGGTGGTCAAAAGTCCAGTCGTGACTGGACCTCAGAACCCTAGTCCAGACAGCCGCTCAAATACTAGTACTTCAAAAATATTGAGCACAAGAGAGCTCATGAGATTTGACGCAGTAGTCTTTCATGCATGGGTAGCATCGCGTATGCATGGCGCTAGTGATACGCACCATGGGTTCAGTGATCAGCTTTAATGATACGACGGATACTGTCAATGGACTTGAACATATATCGCCAAGGCGTGTCGCGTTTGCAATAGTATCCAAAACATTTTAATGTCTTATATCCTGATGGCGCCGCTGATACCGGCTGATGGCATGGCGTGATTGGACTACTGACCAGCTGTATTCAAAATGTGACCATGGCCATCTCTGCGATCTCTTCTTCTCTTTCCTCCTCTTCAGTACTGTACTGTACGTTTTTGAACCCTTACTGTCCATGCGCATTCAACTTATTCGAGTTTGATTTTCTTGCGCGTCTCCAGCTTGGATTCTAGCGCTTCATCACATCCTGCGCTGGTCCTGCGCTGAGCATCGAGGTCCGTCGACTGAAGTTCACCTGAAATTTTCACATCCACCGAGAGCCTTTCCTGCGAAGGTACTTTGTTCTCAGCCTTCACTTCCCGTTTCCGTTTACGTGATTCACTGTCGGTTTCCTGGTCTTCAGCCAATGCCGAGGCAAGTTGAACGTTATACTCCACAAACTGGAGCTCCAAGCATGGCAACAACACCCAGCCAGCTTCGTAATGAGCACGTATGACCTCAAGATCTATTTTGGAAAAGTCCGGGGTGTTGTCTCTTGTGCGTCGAGCAAAGAGAAGCTGTTCCTGTTTGACCCTCAGCATCTCACTTTTCAAAAGATTAAATAGCAGATCTACTTGATCCGATAACTTTTTCCATTTGGAGGCTGAGAAAGGCTCCCGACGAGTGCACTTATACAGTCCCAAGTAGCAGTATCCAGTCTGGTCTTGCAGAACGCTGATATCGACAAATAAGTGAATGAAATGGGGAGTAAGGAAGCTGTTTCCAGAGTTTCCGAAGCCGGAGTACAAAAACCCTGACGTTCCTGGTTCCTTGGGACAGTCTGGGTTTTCAGCGCACCCGGTGTACAAAACTTGTAGTACATTGTGCTCCAGCGCCAGCGCGGTTACATTGGGCCGAGTTAATCTGACTCTGCAACGGTAGGTATCAGTCACGTTGGAGGGGATGAATTGCAAGTGCAGTCTACCTCACTGTAACACCCCCATTCTGATCCGCTTTCTTAGATGATTTGTCTTTGGTGCCTTTGTTGCCTTTGTTGCCAGTGGGGCCTGTTTTACTCATTTTCTCGAGTTCGTTTACTTCGCCACGGCCCAACAGCTGATCTAGCCGAGAACGGTTGAGATGCTTCTTCTTCACTTGAGCCAGAACAACAGGTTGGTAAGTCCTAGGTGGCGCCCACGGTCGATGAGGATGGACAGCAGGCGGAAGAATCTTCAGATCGATGAGAAAGGACAGAACATCAACAAAGAAGTGACGGAAATCGGGGTGAACGAAACTCGCACATTGACTATTCTCATTTCCGTTGGATTGTCATCCGAGCGGATGGCCGTGCCACTCGTAGAAGTTGTACGAATGTTAGTACTGTCATTCGATTCCTAACATAATGCAGCGGTCAATATCTTAACCGGCATCAAATGAACACGAGTTCACAAACGAGCTCACACACCGTCGACAGTGCCTTCAATTTCTTCTTCAGCTCTTTTATCTCTGATTTTGCATTTTTCAACTGAGTCTCTGTTAAGAGATTTATCGTTCCACGGACACAATTCAGTACCCACAAGGGCTTTCAAGTCTGACGTCTCAGCCCCCGAGTCCTGTAAAGGGTCAGAATGGTATCCAAATGAATGAGTGATTGGTTCACTTTCTTGACTGGCGGAGGTTCTGAGGTGCCCGCCTCATTGCGTTCCATCAGTTTTGCCAACAAAATTAGCTGTCGCACCAGCGTCATCACAGTTTCTATCTTTGTCGGAGCCGGCACGATCTTAGAAATGGAATAACTTTAACGAACTAGAGCATCAGTTTGCAAGCGACCGACCGACGTATCGCCAAGGGACATCACAATCGAACAGGCGAGGTCGATCCAGCCCTTCAATTTCTGTAGTGTTAAGGATCTTGCTCCATCCGTATCTGTATTGGGCTTGCGCATGTAGTTGTGAATCAGTACAGTACAGTCATATTAGTTTTGGAGCAGAACTCGTCACCTCCATTGACAGCGCGTCTGAGTAGTACCCAGCATACACATGAAGTAAGGCTTTGGCTAGTGATGCGGTTTTACCGAGTATGTGAGTCTTTTCCGCTAAGTTATTAGACAATCGAATGGAGAAATGAGTGGCTGATAGTATGACTGATTTTAGCTGAGCGTGATCCTGATGGGTTGTGAAGTTGGAAAGTTTCGATCTATCCATCACGAACACATACGAGGGATATATCTGACAAGAGACTGAGAAGATGTACCGTTGAGCCCGAGATGTATTTCTGGGTCAAAGCCTCATTATTTTCGTTCTCTCCCTGTATATTAGTTAGATTGAACTCGCTGTTCTGAACACGTGAAACTGTCGACGAACGTACCCATCCTGTCTCTTCTGCCCAACCAGGGAATGTGATATTCAAGAGCCGATAAATTTCTTCGATCTCTGGATTGGAAAGTGGACGGGGCATTCTCCACTAGAAAAATATGCTCGTGGGGGATAATGTCGCAGCAGAAGCCGCGCACGCCAGCTGCCCTCAGCCCAAGCACATACTATGTACTTTGAGACGTAAATTCGTCGCCGGAATCGTCGGCACACGGCAGGTGTGACCCTGACCTCACCATCCACCATCTTCCATCCTGTTTTTTGTCAAGTTTATCTCTCTTTGTGGCTCCTTGAAAGCTGAGATGATGATGAATTAGAGCCGTAAACGCGTAAACTTGTCAAACATGCATGTTGGAACTTGGAAGTGTTTAGCGGAGGCCGGGGCTACGGCCCGGGTTAGTTGTGATCGGCCGAGGAACCGAACCGGTGTCGGCATACAAGACTATTGAGAGCCGAGACATCGACTACCATGACCTACTGTTGAACTAGTCGTCTCGACGAGCGACAGATCCAGCGCGTAATTTTATACCGACACCATACTTAGTTGCCACGCTATGCAGCCCTCTATGACCTCAGAAATTTCGATCAAAAGGTTCCAATTTGGTACAGATGCCTTTCATCAACAGCTCCGCTCCCGCTCCCAAAACCGCTTCACGAATACGCAAGGCCGCCGTACGTGGTCGAAAGTGTCTAACACTTGGTTCAGCATAGACCTGACACACTTTGGATTCCGATGGGTTCAAGTTCTAGACTCGAAAGACGATGCACCGGTAGACAGTCTCAAGATCGATGACATCGCGATTCGTCTCAAGAGAAAACGATCCGTTCCGCGGGAATAGTATGTGTATAGCTAGATCACGAGTTCCGCGCAAACAAATGGATCTGTAGATATGAGGCGACTTTGACAGTGCATCTGGCCAGTACGAGAGGATCGATCAATTGTGCTCTCCCTTGTTTAGCATCCGCCACAGGTTTCAGATCCGCTAGATAGCTTCCTTGCGATCAAGAGCTGTCCGAAGGTCCTCCTCTACTAGTGTATGAAGGTAGTCGTGAACAGGGACGGTCTCGTACTGAAAATAAGCTCGTCAAGTCCTTCAAAGTCCATTATATGGCATGTATAGTGTATCGAGCCCTTGTGGACGAACGAGATGTTGATATGGAGAACTTGCAACAGTGTACCGAGCCTGAGACTTCAAAGACCAAGGACATATGATCCATCTCGAGCTTGAATTGCGACAGTGACAAGAAAGACCTCTCACTGCAGAGCCGTCGAATAGCGGTGGCAAAGCCGTGGTTCAGAGAGAAACCTCAAGGCGAGAAAAGTGCTCGGTGCATCTTCAGTGGATAGATCAGAGGACGCGACTCCGTTGCAGATATGCCAACACGGAGAGCCTCTTGTTCCGAATCTATGCTCATCGAGAACCGACGTGTTGTATGGGTGTTCAAGGGTAGATGGTGCTGTGCCACCGGTGGCGCTGGGAGAGTAGGATGTATGGTCAATCGTGGGGGTGCTGGGATAGGATATTTTTGGAAGGAGCGGCAACTCGAAACATAAGCTTGAGTGGGAGAGAAGACGAAGGTCAGCGAGGGAGAAGGCATAGACCTTTTTTGTCCAAGCCTGCTCAGCGATATAGAGTCGACGGGATTACGAGACATTGCTACCACAGTGCCACATAATCTCGCGTGAAAAATGCAGGCAAGGGAAGAGCCGGCAATCCGTGCAGTGAGAAAACAATGGGGTGACTTGAAAGCCCGCCGCATGTTGAAAAGGGCCACGTCCTCGCGTTTCTCCCCCACTCTCCTTCCTTCATCCCCCCATCCTCCTCCCTTTACCCGCCTCCCATCTCTCGCCCCAGCTCGCAGGGGGGCAGACGCTCTCGCATCGCACCACATCATCAGATAGCGAGCTCATCGAAGAAAAACGAACAGGATGGAAAAACCTCCTGTGCCCCCAATCGATCGGTGTGTCTGCACTTGCTTTCTTCACCACGCCATCGGCCCCGTTCTGATATCCTCTCAGACTATGCAATGTGGTGTCCCGCATTGGCTCCTCCTCCAGTTTCCGATCGTCAACGCCAACCCCTGTGCACTGTCACTGGTGAGCAACGTCGGCTGCTTGTAGGAGAGCATTGACTGCAGATTGAGTAGATCGTCGGTATGAAATCTTCCCTAACAATCGACCGGGTGGACGATTGTCACGTATACGGTCTCGACATTCTTATCCATCTAAAGATCGTCTCATCAGTCTTCGATATCAGAGGTGATCATCATTGTTGCTTATGTCGTCACAATAAACTAATGCACCCACACTACAGCACGCTTGTGTTCCCTCTCTAACATCGATCAAGACGAGTGAAAGTATGTCCGACATTAGTGAGTGTCGACCTCATATCTATAGCAACACGTCCACGGACAATGCTGAGCAGCGACCACATGTGGCAGCCATGGTAAACTAGACATGACTACGTTGAGTAATTTGTCATGGCGCACATACATCTACTCACATGCGGTCCATCAGATCGCCATAGGAGACGCCACTCGTTCTTTGACAATCGCTCACAACGAGGTACGAGACACGTCGCCGTTGCCACTCGTGAACTAACTCTGCATGAATATCAGATGCAATGTAGAAATGCAATCTGCGATACTCACACGACGTATCCACCGCGATCTGGTCAACGAGTCGATGAGCTGCTTGGTCCATAACACTGTAGTCGATGCTCATCAACGCTAGACACTCTTCTCCATCAATCGCTGGGTGGTAGTTCAGCGAAAACGCGAGTAAGAACAGATATTCATTAAACGCCCATGATGTCATCTAATGGTACGTTCCAGCTTGATCACGGTGTTGATGCACACCAAAACTCCTAGTGTACGTTGAGAGCTAAGGTCGTATGTTTTCCTACGACAGCGAGATCCTCTGACATCAAGCTTTGAGCAGGACTTGTAGGGGGGCGGCGTGGTCGAAACTGATGCGACAGACCACGACAGAAAGCGTCTTCTCGTTACCTCAGGTGAGGACGTGCCGACTCGTAGTTCGACGATGGCACGGTCGTTTCACAACGTGAAATTCTTGGGCCATGGTCGATCCTGTTGCTTTGGCACTCGCTTTGTCCATCGCTAGACGAGCGTCTACGAGCGATCCCGGCTCTCCTATATCGGGCGTGAGCGTTCCTTAGGTTCAACGCGGAAAGCCTCGCCCTCCCGATGAGGAGAGGGGACCGCCTGTTGATCGACCAAGAGCGCTCGTTGATCGATATATAGAGGGCCGGGCCTTTATCGCCCACGTTCACGAGAAAGGCACCCTGGGAATCTGAGTAAGTAACGATGGCCTCGTCGACGGTACAGAGACCTCGATTCCGATGAACACTTGCATGGTCGTACGGAAGCTTTAGAGCGACGCGGGAGACTTCTCCTGTACTGCGCTCCGACCAGGATGCCGTCAATGTCGGATACGGTCTCATCTTTGACTCTTAAGGAGTCGAAAAGGATGACTTCGCCTTCGGGTCAGTCGAGCGCTTGGACCAGAGGGTTCAACGGCCACTGCCATGACAATCACTTGTCGTCGGCTATGGGTCTCGTTGATCCCGCAAGACAAGTCGGCCTGAGGGCGTATCATGCATCGCAACGGAGAAAACCAGCGCTGCATGGAGTCCTTTCGTCGAGAAGAGTTGATTCACGACATCCACGAGAAGGGCAACGGCGTCGACACGCACACAATCTCGTCGTGTAACTCATCCGAAATATCGTCGTCTACTATCATGTTGGAGGAGATTCTCGGATGACGAATTGGCCGAGCTCCCTACACCGGACTCCGACGAAGAGTGAGCGTAAAGGGGCGTGCGAGTCGTATTTGATGGTGTATTGATCATACTCGTGTGGCTGGTCCGGTCCTTCGACAGTGAGGAGCCGACCAGTCCACGATGAATCGAGCAAGCTCCATCGCAAACGACGCACGCCGGGGAACTTTGCATGCTAGCATTTTCATTGTGGTGCGCCCGCAATGCTGATACGTAAGTGATCATCATAGCGCGCAGACTTTGGACAGAGAGACATCCCTACGGACGACGAGGTGGTGGGATCTTCCAGCATCGTTCAATAATAAAACGTTACAGTAAGTCCACATCTCAAAACGTAGAAGACGAATACTCACAAGCGACGTGCAGCGACGATGTGGAGGCAATCGCGCAAGTGGAAGACTACATCCCGTACGTGTCCAACACGAAGCTTCCGATTTGGAACTAATGAACTGCTAGCTTCGCCCCATATGACACGCGGTGAAGCCCGATTCCCAGCATCGGTAAGATAAGGTCGCTATCGAAGGAAGATTTCCAGCTGAAGCCGACTAGATATGACCGAAACGATTAAGTCCCAACGAATGTTGGAGGGACCTGAAACATAAGGGAATAAGTTTCACGCCTGATGTGGATTTCGTCTGCCAGCATCGATGCCTGGCGAAATTCCTCATCAGTCTGAATACCTCGTATTCTTGCTTTCGAGTTTCCTTCGGAGAGTCATGAGAGGATAGTCGAAGGTAGCGGCGGCGGTCTATGTTGGAACACAGTTCAGAGATTCAACGAACTTCTAGAGGGAGCATTGCTGCCTGATGGGTCGCTCGGGTTGCGATACGGAATACCTGCACGGGTGATCCATCAGTCTGAATGCGAATCCTGTTTTCGGCTTAGCGCATTTATGCCGGCGGTGGAAGACAATAATGCGTAAACTCTTTTCAATGATTGCAGAGAGGTTTGACCTCGATAGGAGTAGCATTCCTGTCTGATGGATCACCGGGATATCGACAAGGGATACCTGTCCGGTGGATCCATCGGTCTGAATGATATTCCTGTTTTCGACTTGGAGCATTTATGCAAATGCAATGGAAGACAATAATGGGTAAACTCTTCCCGATAATTGGGGAGATTTTCGGGCTCGATGAGAGTAGCATTCCTGTCTGATGGGGCGCCCGGATAGCGACAGTGATACCTGTCCGGTTGATCCATCCGTCTGGATGATACTCCTGTTTGCGGCTTTGAGCTTTCATGCCCAGGAAGTTGACGTTAACGAATGCGACAGCACTGTCCAAAGATCGTGGAGAGACTCGAACTAGATAGGAGTAGCATTCCTGTCTGATGAGTTGGCGGGATTGCAGACATGATGCCTGTCCGGTTGATCCATCAGTCTCGATGACTCTCATATTCCTGCTTTCGGATTAGAAGATGCATGCGAAGGTCGAAGGTGATGATGGCTAGGCTCTGTCGGATGATTGTCGAATGGCTGAGGTACGGAGAGAACAAGAAATTCCTTGTTCTCGAGATCGCCTGCGCCAGTGTGTGGTTTGTGATGCGTCTTCACTTGGTTCCAGGACTGTACAGTGGTCAGCCAGAACAAAGTCGCGGTCCACGTGAAGTTCGTGCTGGCGGTTCACTCAGGCAGTCCGAGAGCTCTCTGCCAGACGTCGACCAAACACGACGTCGATATGATGTCACTCCACCTCCCGCCTCTGATACCGTAGTCCTAATCTTGTGCGCTGGGCGCCGTTGATTTATTTCATCTCCCCCGGTGTTCAGGTGTACATGGCAAGAGTGTCTGGCGGATGTATTTGCGAACGAGTAGGTGACATGATGTCCCTTGAATCCACATCTGCTTCATGATCTGGTGGAATTGGATAGA
Organism: Sistotremastrum suecicum HHB10207 ss-3; assembly: GCA_001632355.1. Classification (NCBI taxonomy): domain Eukaryota; kingdom Fungi; phylum Basidiomycota; class Agaricomycetes; order Sistotremastrales; family Sistotremastraceae; genus Sistotremastrum; species Sistotremastrum suecicum. The sequence continues at coordinate 8,396 of KV428224.1, forward strand.
CAAGGATAAACATTGTGCGTTTGCGTATATTTATCTTCGTAATATGGGCGGTGAAGGGATGTTTGAGTTATTGTTCTCTTTGATCTCCTTCCTTTGAGAGGACGCGATGATCAGCGCGGTCCTCGTCCAGGAAAACGGATGAAACACACTCACCAGGCAATGAGAGGGGCAATCGCGGCATATAGCACCTTGTAATCTAGAAAAAGATTTTTGCCAATACGAGGGATAACATCCATATAATTGGGGGCGCCATCGCCGAATTTTTGATTCCAGGAGACTCAGATAATGATAAATGGCCGCATCCTCCGGCCGCACAGCCCCAGTCCCGACGTAGCCTCAAGAGCTCTCCATCACCCTCGACGTCTCAGGTACTGCATGCGACGTGAAGGAACAGGGGTAGCTGGTGACAGCTACGGTGGACGGTGTACTTCGGAAGCGAGTACAATAACGATAGGTGTGTAAAGCAGCATTTGTTCTCCAGGTTCGTTGAAGTGTTCTGATGCATTCTCGCTTGAAGCAAGTACAGAGCAAAATGCGATGGAAGAGCTCACGCAGGACAATGCAATCGGCTTTCCTTGCCGACCAGGAGCTGCTAAACGAACGTTTTCGTTTATCCGCTCAACATAGCGATTTGTCTACCGTGACTCCAAGCGCAGCTCAGTCTTCCCGAGAAGCTGAATGCAATATGCGATGGTACCATCATACGAACGTGTATGATGGATATGATAAGGTGGGAGGAGATGGAGATGTCGGATCCTGAGTCGGTTCGGAAAGAACATTGAATAGAAAAAACTGAATGGTGAGCCGAAGAGCCTCATTGCATTGTGAGTGTGCTGTTGTGCCGGGTCACAGGGTAGGGTGCAAGGTATTTGTCGGATCAGTTGGATAAGCTCATTGGCCCTTTTCAGGCCATCGTCAGGGCTATCGATGCATCGATGAGCATCGACCGGGTGCGCTCCGTCCGAAATGCTAATTTGGTTTACGACGGAGAGGGGTGGGGACTGGACGAAAGGACATGTTAGGTCAGATTACACGGCGGTCGTGGGGGCGACTTACTACTCTGGTCGTAGTCGACGAGAGAGGACAGGTCCGCGTGAGTTTGGCGAGAGCGGGTTCATATTCCGATCATTTTCGTCCGAGTCCAGTCCAGTCTTGTCCCCACGTTTCTCTCTCTTTATATATCCTCACCTCGTCCCCAATCAATACCCAAGCCAAGCATCCAACCCATCATGTCGCCCAACGCTCTTCCCAACGACGACACCATCTCCAGCCCGAACGATACCCACACCCATGACCCCACCGCCCTCCCCGTACGTCCCCAGATTCAACCACGGCGTGCCGCAGCTGCTAACTATCTCATAGGCTTCGTACGACCCCCAGCTCTCATTACCCTCGCCCCAAGCACCTCTTCTCCATCCCGTGAATCCAATATATTGGAACTCACTCTCATCCGTGTCATCGCTCGACCTCCCCCCAAGCGTCAACGCTCATCTCTTCCAAGACCGACCAGAACCTCGAGGTCGAGATCGAGACGAGAATCCAACTCCTAATCCAACGATGCGATTAGCAGTGCTCGTGCGGTTCAAATCCGTTCAGGATCATGTACGTCCTCCCCGCCACTAGAACGACGACACGATTTACTGATGGGCGATAAAGCAACGTTCTTGTCATAACAGAACAGCTTTGATGCAGAGCGTTCGAGAACTCGTCCATCGTATCCTGCGCAATAGATCTATTTTGCACAAGGACGATTAGCATGCTGTCGTCACTGGCACGAGATTTACATCCGTCGAGTCATCGTCATCGAGTCATCGACCACGATCTTCAACCATCATCGCTCACACCTCCCTGTACATCACTTCGCCGCTCATCCCGCTCATCGCTTTCGCTCTGCTCTGCTCTGAACTTACATGCATCATCCGAACTCATCCTCACCGCACTCGCAATACCTACCCCAATACCCAGCATACACCCTCCAATTTTAAACTCCAATCGCAATTATGTATCGAATCATACATCACTTCAATGTATCTCACCATACTCCCCAATCTCATCGACGGTGTTCAACCCACCGATTACACTCACCCCTCCAATATCCAATCCATTTCAAAGTCCTCCCATTCATCTCCAACCCTCGTGGAACCCGCATATATTACCCCTTTACACCCATGGGATGTTTCTATCTCCCATCATCATTATTCCTCTCCAACTGTTGCTCTCAATCGATATCGATATCATGTTCGTCTCTATCTCTATCTCAACCTGTCGTCGTTATATGTGAAGAAATGAAAGAAGAAGAAGTTACATCATTATCCTCGTTCTCGTTCCCGTTCTAGCTCTCTCAAGCCCCGTCGTCATCCAAGCTTCATTTCCGTTCATTCCGGCCCGCTATCAATATCGAAGAAAATAATCCAATAACCGACCTTGTACGAACGTGCCACATCCATCCAATAACCCGAAACGCATATACAACGATAAACTCTCTCGAGAGAGCCTCCAACACCAACGCAGACTACATGTAAAGCTCCGGTACGAATCCCCGGACCCGCGGGATTCTAGCTTTCAAGCAACGAGAAGCACACCCAAAGGGCCTGAGATCAAGGAACGAGGGTACCTTCTCCTGAGTCTCACCTATCAATATACACATCAAAGACTTCGAATTCGCGAACTTCGTAGCACGTTCTTCAAAATGCAATATGAGCTCATCTCTTCGAGTTAGCTCCTGAAGTTCATACGGGACTTCTTACGTGTTCTATGAGTGAAACTCTCAGAGGTCTTCGCCGGAACTCGGGCCTGAAGCATGGATGTCTATTTGCCATGAGAATGATTTGAAATGTCCTTATCTATTCCTTCATCTGCAGCTGAAGCATATTGTTCTCGCGAGATTCGTCGTGTGTACAAAGTGCCTCATACGTTTGGTCAAGACATCCTGCATTAGATCAATCGATTATCAAGGGGCAAGATCCGTCACACAAAGCGGGCAAAAGCATGGATGAAGAATTCGTGGAATATCAATGACGACGAATTTATTGACCGATGGGCTTGTGACAACCGAAACGAGGCTCTACAAGGAACACGGCAACGGGGGTGATTTACACCGATATCGTCACGCCTACACGTACGAAATCGATGTTGAAAGAAATATGCCAAAAATGGGGAGTCAGTCCGAAGCGAAACAAGAGCTCTGAGAAATCTCAGATTAAATGAAAGGACGGGGCAATCTGACAATTTGTCAATAAATGCGCTACAACGAAGACGCAAAACTGACCTCGGAAAAGAGAGCAAACACTATCAAAGATATGCATGCATTGAATGGGGTCTTCGGGGGCTGGTGTAGAGACAATGAACCAAGATTGATTGATAGAGAAGATTCAGGTTGGCGGACTATCGGAGACGGCGAACGGGCGGAATGCAAGATCGGAGCTGTACATGGTGGATGTTGATGCGGACGCAGGCACGTAGACGGAACGAACGAAGACGAAGGAAACTTGTGCAAAGAAGACACAGGACCGCGCTGACAAGATGTCCGAATGACGACAGTCAGACATTCGTATCCGCGCCATCATCTTCATCGGGTGTCTTGAATGGTGCATCACTCTGGGTCAATATAAACCAATGGGTCGAAGCCGGACTCAAAGTATATATACCTCAGTATTGCTTGGATGATGACAAGTTTGGCCCCCCATTTCGAACTCGTATTCAATCTTGCAACTCTCTGGTCCATGAGTTTCGCAAGTCGAATCTAGAAGGCTGACGTCTTCGACGATAGTACAATCTCGCTGTGGCAGATTGAATTAGCGTGTCATGGACGAAAAGTAGGGATACAGACCTCGGCAGCACTGATCAAGGCATTGTCCTCGGAGGTCTTGCGATCCGGCAGAGGTGTGTCGAGAGAAGGCTGCTATGAATCGTCATCAGTTGTTGTTGAGCAACGATGGCGGAGAACCCGTACCTCAACTTGGGATCCAGAAGCTTCAATGGAGCATAGCGCGACATCCAAGGAAGCAGTATTATGCTGGTCCTCAGAGAAATGATGAAGCTGGTATGCCATTCAGTGAGATGAGTTGCCATTCCATGAACAAGCTTACCTCGAGAGCCTGGGTGTGATAGTCGAGTCTACCATCCGCCATATCCCCAGCTTCACCTCCATCCACCAGTTCGCCGGGAACTTGAGCTGGTGGACATTGAGAAGATTGAGAAGCTTGAGAGGGTGGCTGTTGAGGAGATCGAGGAGTCTCAGGGAAAGCGTCGATGACATCTCCCAGGTCTAAGCTCGACACAGATCTCAGCGCAACATTATATATATCGTCGACCTTCTTCGGCTTCAAAATCGGCTTGGCGGGATATTCATCTGCATTAGGAGGGCTTTGATTCAGATAACGCTGCCGTCGCATCCAATTAGCGAATGACATGGCAAAGAACGGATAGCAGGTGAAAGAGGTAGTGGGGGGAAAGAAAGGTACCTGGAGAAAACGAGTAGGAGGCGCGGGGATTTCTTGATAGAATGGGGCGGGGAAGAAAGTGGGATGACGACGGAGGAGGTGTTGAAGGAATGGAGGGAATCGTCTCGTAGAGAGAACGAACTCGATTGAAGGGAGTGTGTAGTGACGACGAATGCCGCCTTTCTGCTTTCGATTTTGATTTTCAGAAGGTTTGGCTTTGCTTCCTGTCATCTTTCTTGTATGTACGCATGTAAATGAATGAAGATGGGGAGGATGGGAGAGAGGGGAGAGGAAAGGGAGGGGTGACGCGGTTGTGAGATTGTGGATGAGTGAACGGAAGGAGTTTGTGCATTTTATATGCGGAAAGGCGATACTGCGGGTGCGAAACCGATTAGATCTGACTCGGACGCGGATGCCGCGCAGAAGTTACGAAAGAAGAGCAGAAAAGGGGCCCCATGGACCTGTCCTATGCACAAGATATAGGCCAAGGGCCGTCACAGCTCGCTCTCAGAACCGCTATGAACAATGGCCAAGAAGCCGTAGTGTATGTCACTTCTTTCCTGAGAAGGGACGAGTTCTCGAACTGAGTGTAGTGCCCATTGTCCTTTTGACGCGTAAGGATTGCATGATCGTCCTCGGCCGATGGTATTATGTATACCCGCGGACAGTCCAGGCACCTATAGCACCATCAGTACCACGCTACACAGCAATAGAAGGTATCCTCACGCGTCCGTACGAGCTAAATTGACCCATTTTGCCGGAAAGTAGAATATCCCCGTCAAATATTATCTCAACGTGTTTTTCGTCCAAAACCGGTCGCGTCCCAGTCCACATGGCTGTGGTACTCTGCAACACAAGCTTCGGATTTATTATCAAGGCCCGATCGTTATTGCTCAGGCCCGAAAGCGGCTCAGAGGACAATGACTCTATAATTCCGACGGGCGCTTAGTCGGTCTCTTCTTTGATTTGAACAAATATGTCGTTCAACTCACTGGAAACATTGTGAAGTGTGATCGCCTCAAGGACTGGCCAAAACACAAGATCCGAGGTGCTGAATGACACCGATTATATGACCCCATGCAACTGCTCGCGAAGAGTTTCCGACTTGCGCCATGGCACGAGAGTGGCCTCATCAAGAATTCGGGGCTCAAGAGTCTGTCAAGAATGATGAGGCATCAGCAATTGCTTCACAACTAACTTCGAACAGTAAAAGAAACACACCAGAAATTTTCTCTTATCACCCAGTCCCGACTATTCTATTTGTTGAAGACTCTACCCAGCAAGAGAAATCCGTGGCAGAGACTCTGGCTCGCAACAACGCATCTCTGAGCATAAAAGCCCTGGTCCATGCCAGTACAGACTCCCGGCCAGTCAATCGGCGGCCAATGGGACCGTTGAAGCGCAATATAGGGATGCACTGATAGCCGGTACTGCCAGGCTGAAAAGGCCCTCTCGCTTGCTCGCTCGAATTTTGCACCAGGATCAAGAAACCCGAGTCGCGTCGAAGATTATGCTAGTGCAGATGTCATGGCGTCTGCTGTGTAAATCTTACTGAGAGGGGTCGCGGAGCTGGTCGAAGTTGTCGCTGAACATGACCGAGCGGAAGTAAAATTCGGAACCTCAGACTCTTCGCCTTCAGCTCAGCTTTGCGTCTTTCTGAACTACGCCTCATAGGCCACCCATGCGCCAGCGTCAGCATTCACTGTCAGAAGTTCTGAGCTGGTCGACAACCAAGACATGTCTTCAAGACCGAGAAAATTGGCAGGATTTCGAGCTCGACAGATTTTCTTGCGTCGCTCAAGACGCCAATCAGAAGAAGATCGATGGAAATCGGTGGCCTCATAAGCTTCAATACGAGGACTTGGATACAGGTAAGGCACTAATGTCTCAGAAATCCGCATATACTCAGACATTACAGAAGTCCTACTCTCGCTCTACACGCAGCCTCGCGCATCTCATCGATGCACCGACAAGCTCGTCCTGATGCGCCCTTCTTCCATTGTATCGGTGTCTGCGACTGAAACGATTCTTCACACTCCGTACTCAGGTCCTGATCCGTCCCCTTTTCACTGCCTCTGATGACCGGATTATCGCCTGTGCCGGCGTTGGGATGCAAGCTTCTGGACACTCTATCTTTGGTCTCATTATCATCGAACTCATCGGACAAAAACCATCATCAAGATATTTCCCAAGAATCATGACCTCCGCAAGTGAGTTCCTGTCCCATGTATCCGTTTTTCCTTGTTCAATAATCTAACTTGGTACCAATCCTGGTCGCATGGCTAGGCCCGTTCTTCTTCATTCATGTTTCATGTCTGAATCTGGCTCGATATCCCTTAATCCTTCCGCTTTTGCTAACACTTTCTACAGAAGCTCAGGCGTCACCCGAATTCCAATTTCCTCCTAATCCTGAGAACATGCGACTATGTTGCTCATGGCTACAGTGGTAGTGGTCCACCTGTCGTGCCTCCGCCCTAGGGACGTTGTAGGCTGTGACGATTGTCTGATCTTTGGCGTCGACCGGGTCCCTCGTGTCAGCGAGGATGTCCTTGGTCCACTGGCCGTCCGGGCAACGGACGATGGGTTGAGCAGGAGCAGTGGCACAAGACCGACAGTGGATGTCCTTGCAAAGGGCTGTTTTGTGATTCGAAGGGTGTGAAACAGATAAGTTGAGTTCTGATCAATTGCATCCATACCTTACATTGCAGTCTGCGATCAAAGATCTATGACTCGTATCTTACGCAAAATAGGAAAGTTCGTGAGTCGTAGAAACCAATAAATCAATACTATATATTATAGACATGCCATATCGTTGATGTTAGTACTTGAACTATTTAACATCCTTTCACTGAACGGGAAGCAAGCAAGAACTGAAGCAGACGTCGCACGCCTTGAACGCACCGCTTGCGCACTTTGAATGTTGACCGAGCAGTGATTATTGCCAATGGCGAGAGATATTGGCAACAATAGATCTGGGATCAGAGTGGCGCGAACCTAGCACTCCTGCATGAAGGTATCTTGGAGCGACGGAAGAATTGCAGTAAGTCAGTTTGGACCCTTTGGCAAAGATGGAGTCGTTTTCCCGTTCTTTATGGTTTACTGGAAAGCAGGGTGGCAGAGCGAGAAGAGCGGATAGGCTACAAGGATAGGACGGTTTGTGCCCCTTTTGCTTTCGAAATGAGCAGGTAAGAGCCACTTGAAATTCGTTTTCGTTATGGCCAGACAAGTCGAGAGAAGAAAGCACGTCGATGGATGAGACAGTCCTGCTCCAATATATAGATAGGAATCCACAGAACAAGTTTCAGCGTAGTAAATGCCACCCTTGAAGTTGTTAAGGGATTCCGTTACCAGACGAGAGCACTACGATAGCACAGCCCCTAGGCCAGGCGGTCAATTCAGGACGGGGGTGAGGCTGCCGCCTTCTTAGACCTGAGAGGCAGTTATTATGAACAAGAGTAGGAACTGAGACTGAGCAAATAAAACGCACATTTGATGCTCATAGGCCATGCCAGGTGTCTTCTGCGCGAAAGGGAGGCCGCCTACATCAAATCTCAAAGCCACAATCGCGCTCTTTTCCCAACACCTCCACCTGCTCCCTCTTTTTTCCGCGTACCTTTCTGAACAGCATGCTGTGACTGTTTGCGTGCAGAGTGTGTGGGCGAGGTGTGGCTTGGTGGACTGGATGTTTTGAGGCGGCTGCAAGTCTGCTCTCTTCGACTCTTGCAACTGCATCGTATCAAAGGCCTAGATATTCCGGAGGCACTGTATTGTTTTGAGGTCTGAGGCTTCATGTCGTTGATGATGTCCCTTTGATGCATTTTGAGGATGGGATAGATAGGAGAGAGCTGAGATATTGAGGGCGATGGTCCGGGTGCCGCGAAAGCAGGATTTATGACAAAATCATGGAGAAATGAATAAAGCAGGACTCCCGGGAGGTCCATGATATCCAGGAGTTGAAAGAGGACATGGATTGGCAACTGGAAAAGGCTGAGACAAAAGTGAATTAGCGGAAGCAAATCGAAATATTGGGGTCGCGATCACCGGCATCATCCATTTTCTCCTGCCTTCGCCCTCCATCGTCGTCCAGGCGGCGAGCACGTACTCAGGACGACTTCATGATGCTTCTGGCCGACATGATGAAGCACTAGCTTCACAACAGCGACCTCTTCAGAATATTTGTGTCAAATTTCCCGCTTGAGAGGGGTGTCGACTTAGGTGGCTCAAAAATCACTCTTTTGGCTTGAAATTTGGGGTGGACCTTCCTGAGGTACGTCTTGACGTTTTCATGCTGTTTACGATTCATTCAAACAGCATTTCATTATACAGATTGCTCTGAATCTCTTGCGTGGATTCTCCTTTGGCAACCCAGTAAGAAAGCGCTCGGGCGAGACACTCTTGCAGTGTATCTCAAGCCCCATAGACTCTCTGAACATCGTCGACAGTGATCTGGCAGTCCTATCTTGACGACTTTCAGCATTCAAACAAATCCTGCTTGCGTTCCAGTCTTCCAGCAGTCACTCTTGCAGTTATAGCCGACAATCTCTTGCACACTCGGCACATCCTTGTTCTTTGCTCTTCATGTCTTGCATACTTTGCAGCCAACACACCATTCAATACTTCCATGAGTGGAAATCGACATTTTGTTATGGACGTCCGGACGAAAAGGACAAGCCATCATAAGCGCCCAAATCGGCACGGATAGGAGTCATAGTCGCCCGCCGCGTCCTGCCGGTTCCGAGGCTCATGAGAGCATTGTCGATGGATTTTGACCGAGAAATGCATGCAATAAATGGAGAACACGAGGAGTGACGGGAGACCAAGGTATGTGCCTAAATCGAGGGGCTGTCGCCAGCAGGAGAAATTCGGGCCCCAGTCCAACGGAAAAAGAGACTTCTTGCGCTGTAAGGGACGGCTGCCAGTCCAACTTTTCGCAGTCCCAGGACCATGCTGTCGCCAGTGGTGTTATGCCGTAGCCCGCCGACGGTGCTCGCCCTCTTTGGCAACGTTGAAAGCATCGGTCTAAAGCGAAAGATCTGCATTCTCGGCGGTCCAGGATCTTTGGCCCTGTCACGAAACAAGAATCACTCACGCGCATGCGTTCATGATATGGATTGCGGATCGAGGGTGTGGAAGAACAGTATCGGCCATCAAATTTCTCCTTATCCGCGTTCTAGGTTCTTTGTTAAGTGCCTATTTGGCATACCGCGGCCGCGATGCAATCATGGCGACCCTGGCTTCGCTTCACTTTTACAAATTGCCATTCAAAAAGTTTCGCTGGCTCGTAACCGTGATCGGCGGCATAGAATGGATACTTTTTTGGTCCCACTTTTTCTCCTTTTTCTTTCGTGCACTGTCATCTTTCGTCTTCTTTCTAAGAGTCCCATCTATTTCGTTCGTTCATTCCCTTCCCTCTCTGATTCACCATGCATCGTCCCACTTGGACTCTCCCTTCCATCGAATTCGCCTTTGCGACGAGAAAATGGGCCCCCCAATTTCAGTCGAGCATTCGTCGTCACCCGGTGTTTTTTCGTGCCCCAGAGTATCAGGAGGTTCGCCCGCCTTTTCCATTTGACATTCGACGCATCTTAAGGCCCATTTACCCCAGCCTGAAGTAATCGAGCCCTCTGATACACTTCTCTATCCGGATACGCCTCTCCTTAAACCGCCTGCCGGCCTGGAAAATATGGCATCCATGTCTATGCTGGATCTATCGCAGACGCTGCATGCTCCCGACGCACGCTCGGCGCACTCGGAAAGCGCTATGGCTCCTGAATATACTCGAGCGGCACAGGCTCTCAGTGCTCGACCCCAGCAAGAAAATATTCCGCAAGTCACGGTATGTCAATCTTGTCACTCATCATCAATGCTGTCAACTCATTTCAACAGAGCTTGCTGTTGTTCATGTCTCGCTATATTGGCGACCGACAATCCGAAGACCCATGAGCAGCTCTAGGGCACCTTATCTTGGTCGTCTCTTATCGTCTTGGTTCTCTCGCACTTCCCACACAGCTTGTCCCCTCGGCGGCCTCCCATTTTACCGTCATTCGATCGTTCCTTTTCAATATCTTGTCCCGCAAAATTACTTTCTTGGTCGCTAACATGTATCATCTGTACGTTCACCCCCATGCCACAGTTATTCATGCTTATACACCCCTTTTTCTTGTCAGAATTCCGTCGCCGTCCTACTTGAAAAACAATCTCTGCCGGAAACAGCTGTTGGAGGGGATCCATACTCACTATCTATCGTCATTCGTTCCTTATCTCCCTAATATTGCAAACCCACATCTTGCTCTCATCTATCATGTCTATATATCTTGGTTTAAAATCGTTCTGCTTCGCTTTGAATGCGTGAAAGTCTATATTACATGGCCATCGTTAGGTCTAATCTGTGCCGAATCATCTAACTGAATCTTCCCCTCAAGGCCTCATACAATCAACTCTTACTCCCGTTGCTCTCCATTTGAAGGTTCTGGGTCCGAGATAGGATCTTCCAGCCCTTCAAGGTCCTTCAATCGCCCCTCGAATAACTTGAGGACATTATCTAACCCCTGAAAAACACCCTCGTCGACAGGTCGTCCAGGTGTGTATCGAGTATGTCCGAAATCGATCAGCTTGACGAGGCATGCATCCCGCCTCCTCCTCCTACTAGGGCTGTCGCTAGAAGAAGACTCCGATGAAGAAAGAGAGGACATAGAGCCACCGCCATCCTCATAATCTTTTTCGTCTTCCATGTCAGCCTCCTGATCTTCCGGATTGGCGTCTTCAACCTCCGTCCATGACTCCGCCGACAGATTCTCTTCCTCCCATTCCTCCGTGGACGATTCGGTGTCGTTAGACGACGCTGCTGCGAGGCCCTCGCGGCATGCGTCCCAATCGGATTCATAGACTATAAACAGGCTCGAGCCGATCAAAGTGATGTCTACGCTTCTGAGGATGTTTCGGATTTTCGCGACCTCGTCGTGGATCCTTTGTATCACGGCACGAAGGAGGGAAGGCGGGAGACCGTGCGCGTTTGTAGGATCTGGTGCATCCGCGGATCCTTCGACTGCCTGGGAGGGCGAACCAGGCTCCAGAGCAGAGGGCGACGAGGTCGCAATGGGTAGATATCGTCTGATGGCTTCGGGGTGATCTGTGGCTTTCAGGCTTCTGCCGTATTCTCTGGGAGTAGTAATAACCGAGCCTGTGAATCGATCACACAACTGTAATGATCAAAATCAATAAATCAACAAATGAGCTCATTCGAAAGGCGTACGCTGAATCCGGTGATCCTCAAGCCTGTCTCCCAAGAAGTCTGCGTTCGTGCCCTCATCTCTGATCTCGCCCTTTTCTCAGGGGTAGCAAACTCGTCATGTAAGACCCTTCCGATCTTGATATCCATGACATTCGGACGTTTGAATCCATGAGTAAGGTTCTTCAACACGAGAGACTGTAGAGATCAGAATGCAATGTCAATACCAACGTGACTTTTCGTAAAGAACAGAATATACTCATCATTCGGCTCCTCATTTCCCTGGCCCTCGCTCTGGCTCTGATCCAAAGATATCTCGCCCTCAGGATCTATGGTGCCCTGCAGTTTGAGTGTGCCGATGCAGGTGGGGATAACATCTTTGAGGGGTGCCAAAGACGGCTCAGTCGTGATGATTTGGTAGAACGCCGGTTCGTTGAGAGAGCAGGGCTTGAATAAGAGGCTCCCATCTTTCGAGAGCATTATCCCTGCATGACCGCCTACAGGAGGACTTAGGGGTTTCTTGGGCGTCCTCAGTTTGCCTGTCAGTGACGCAGGCTCAGGCTGCAATCCGATTCCGATTCCGATCCGACTATAAATATCTTGGTCAATCGAAGAGTGCCCCATTCAAGTTGTCGTTGGGAATGATATGCTGCTGTTGGACGTAAAATCCGAAGAGGCACAGGCTTACTGAACGTTCACGCATGCGCACGAGCTCCACACGTTCAGCAAACCCACATCAAATTAATGCACCGTGCTCGAACTGGTTGACTCATTTGTACTCAAACTCTTCCCTGTCGCGCAAAGTTTTCCGACGTTCATATCTCACCCAGCAGGCCCTGGCGGCCCTGTCCCCCGATTGACTCATCGTCAACCGACTGCAAAGCAAGCTTTATAAGCTTGCGTTGGCACTTCCTCCAAACCACCTCGTCTCGCAGCCTGGAACAATAGTGGATGGTTCAGGCTCCTCGGCCCTTAGCTTTCCAGGTCGGTGGCCATGGAGGAATAGTGGTTTCACAAGATGGAACCCTCGTTATCAAGCCCTGTCTTCCCAACGAGCCGAAATTTTATCAGACAGTCCAGTCCGAGCCATCCTTGGCTCCTCTCAAGGATATTATTCCGGCCTACTTTATAGACGCCGGCAATGATCCAATAACGGGCGTCCATCGAGCTCGTGGACGTACCGAAGCAGATGATGAGTCCATTGTTCATGACTGTTACTTCGTCGATCCTGACTTGCCATTGCTGATCTCCACGAACCATTGTGTTAGAGAATCTGACACATGGATTCAGGCATCCAAATGTCATAGACATCAAACTCGGAACGATCATTCACGACGAGTTTACCAGTCCCGAAAAGAGAGCTAGGAGTGAGGAGAAGGCTCGAGCACAGACGTCTTGGGAGACTGGTCTCACTCTCACTGGATTCAGTGTATGTGTAATTATATTCATATCTCCCAATTGGTCCACATCGCTGATGAAACCGATTTAGTTATACAATCCATCTACGGATGCTATTGCTATCACTCGTCGAGAAGATCTTAGAAAGCTAAAGGCGGCCGAATTGCCGCGGGCTATTCAGCTTTGCTTTCCCACTGCAACACAGACAGGCCCATACCCTTCTTCCAATAGTCAGAGCCATTCAAAGACACAAGAATTCATAGATCTATCCGCTCCACCGAGAGCTTCTGGTCTTCCACCTTCTCTACTGCACGAGGTCATTCGAAAGATCTGCGACGAGACCAAGCATATTCGAAACGTCCTCGCGAACTCAGAGATCTCACTCATCGGGGCGAGTCTCTTGATCGTCTATGAGACAGATTGGGAGGCATGCCGTCAAGGACTCGAATATACCCTACCTGGAAACATCACCAAAACCTCAGCAAAGGCTGCACAATCGTTCGATGACGAGGCTGATCGATCAGTGCGACGCAGCTACAACGCAGACAGACAGGGAGCCTGTCTTGTCAAACTGATCGACTTCGCACACACTCGATATACCCCAGGACGCTATGTCCACGACGGTGTTCTGATGGGTTTGGACAATATACTCAATCTTTTCGAAGGGAGGATAGAAGAACTCGAAGATTTAGACGACGATTTGATGGACACGACGAAGGCTCAGTCCTCAGTCTTGGACGAGGGACCTAGTCAATGATCATGACAGACGTGATATGTTCGAGCCGAAGATTTCTCCAAAGATCTAGATTGCTAGACGTGCAATGCATTTGTGTGCTCGCTGATGTAGATAGGCTCAGATAAGATTCAGATGATGTAGTTGGAATTGAAACATTGTATTATTACTAGAACATGATGAGGCTACAGATATATGAGTGCAAAGGAGATGAAACTGTCTATGAATATATGGAGTCCGATGAATCGTAAAAGATTGTCAGGTGTCGTAACGAAGGAAAAAAGAGAAACATCCAGTGAACCGAAAAGAACCAGTCTCAAATGAGATAGAATAAGGTAGGAATAGACAATGTCAATGTCATGCAGAGATCGTCGTTAATATTGTCGGAAAGGATTGCGTGATGCTCCTGAGCTTCCAGTATGCGAGGGAGTCAACCAATGGACACCCTGCTGAGGTTGGGTACCAAGACCCACTCTCTGAGGCTCCAAGACTGTTATCGAAGCGCTAGCGTACTGTTGGGCTTCGGTCTCCGGCATGGGAGGTACAGGCGGAATCGTCTCTCGTGATCTAGGCGCACCGTATTGCCGATAGATATCTGCAGTCGCGATGGTCGAATCTGAGAACCGAGAGGTGAGAGCAGGTGCAGCTTGTGCGTTCTTGACGGTAGTCCGTGGTTCGGGACCTCGGCGAGGCTCTCCTGTGATATGGGAATACAGGGAGGGAATCGTGAGTCGGCCTCCTCCGTGTCCATCATGCTCTACCCATGAAGGTTCTCGAGAATGATAAGATTGATCATCAAGAGAGGGTTGCGCTGAAGAGGGTCGATCATGATAGTATTCCGTACGACTGGGTGCTCCTCGTCTAGAGCCTGAGCGAGGAGCCGAGACAACAGAGAGCTTCTCCATCTCGTGCTCTTGGTCGTATCTGCCCATTTCCGGATCATGAGGCGCCATATATCCACTCGCCTCAGGAAGCAGCAGTGCTTTCTGGATCATGTTCCCTCTGTTCGCCGCGTTCGGGTCTCTCCTGAATTTCTTGAAAAAAGCGCCAAATCGTGCGAAGCGCCGTCTCCAAACTTGACGTTGATCAAGCGTCTGAGCAAAGATGGCAGTTTGCTGAGCGCGCTTCTTACGAGCACGGCGACGAAGGCACATTAGCGCCATGAGGGCGATGAAGGCGCAACCGAGCGTCATCAGGAGGATCTGCCACCACTGAAGGTGACTACTAGTCGTGACGACGGGTGTGGTGGGTATGGTTATGCCAGTGAAGCTGGGAAGAGGTGCGAGAGTGGTGCCGGATGAGGATGTTGGAACCACAACGAACTCGGAGAGACATGCACCGAGGCCTGCCACCACAGTTGAATTCCCAGCACAAGGTGCCTCGACACATTTGCCGGCTCTAAGAACCTGCGAAGCACTTGAACACGCGAGACAATTGTTGGGACCAGTCCCTGAACAACTCGAACACGTAGAATCGCAGGTCTGGCAAGATGAGCTGGTGATGTCGAAGAATTGGTTTTGACTGCACGTCGGAAGGCAACGTCCAGAAGTTAGAACGGGACGCGCTGAAGTGCATGTCGAACACTGATTGAAAGCAGACCCGGAACATGATCCACAATCAGCATGGCAAGGAAGGCAGGATCCATTCGAGTTGAAGCTATCGGTAGGGCACGAGGTAACGCATTGGCCGTTGGATGCGAGCTGGTTGTTATGACAACTGAGACAAAAGTCTGCAGCGCCGGCGCAGGTACCACATGAAGAGGAGCAAGCTACAAAAAGGGTTGTCAGCCGTCAAGCGCAGAAATGTCGGTATAAGCACGTACCGATGCAAGTCAGGTTATCTTGGGGGTTCAAGAAAGTCCCCGATGGACATGAAGCTACACACTGTCCGTTGGAAAGGACGAAACCTGGAACGCATCCCGTGCACTGCGCCTGGGCAATCTGGGTATTGACGGCAAATTGAGGTAGATTGCAGGTGGTGCATTTCGAGGGGCAGGAGTCGCATTCGCCATTGTTGTTGTTGGCAATCAGATTCGTTCCTTCACAAACGCCATTCTGGTCGGCCTTGACACAGTTTCCGTTCAGAAGATATGAACCGGACGCGCACGTGATGCATTCGTTCGATGTCGGTCCAGTGCAGGTTCCACACACAGGAGAACAGGCAGTGCAAGCCGTGTTCGAGGTGTTCCCGGATGCAAAGGATCCCGAAGGACAAGTGCCACCATTGGCAGAGTTAGGGAGAACGGGATCACACTTGGTACGATCATTCGCGTCGGCGGTGAAGTTGTTCGCACAAGTGATACAGTCACCCGAACCATCTGAGCACTCGGTGCAACCAATGGAACATACTAGAGGTGAAGTTTGAGCGTTTGAACATGAAGAAGGAAGACAGAGAGAACGTACCTTGGCAGTTTCCGCTGCTGGAAAGGAAGAAACCTTTTGCACAAGCAGCGCAGGCTGTACCATTGCTTGCTGCGGTCCATCCAGCATTACAGGTGCAGCTGCCATTGGATCCACAGACGCCGTTCAGACAATTGCAAGTGCTGGGCGCGTTGGCAACGGCTGGGACCAAACACTTGCCAGTGCCGGTGGGACCGCTATCGCAAGTTTCACAATCTGCAGGACAGGGAAGGCAGTCGGGACCAAAGAATCCGTCGGCGCATGTTTCGCAGCTTTGACCGGTGAATCCTGTAGGACATGTGCAAGTTCCGGATAGGGAGCACACGCCAGCTCCTGCACAAGGCGGAGAACAAGCACCGGATTGAATGTCGAGAAGAGAGAATGATCCCGATGAAGCCGTGGGAGGGAGTTGGGAGAAGTCGGGGATGGAGCTCCAAACGATGAGGGTTGAGCCTGAGCCAACCTCGAGGGCAGCCCAGGTGTTGGATGATATCGACAATGAGGCGCCATTAAGTGGCTTCAACGTGCCGTTAAGAGAAGCAGGGGATTCCGAAATAGAAGAGAAAAATCCTTGTCCACCATATAATGAATCCGTGTAGGCAACAACACCAGGTTGCATTTGGATTGAAAGAGGGAGAGGAATAGTGGACGAAGAACGTGAAGCATTTCCAAAGCCTGCTTGGGGAGCAAGTGATGCTTGTGAAGAAGTTAACATATTGTGGAGGAGTTGGGGACTCGTCGAAGTTGAGTATTGTCCAGGGAGGAGAAGGACAGATGGTGATGAGGGCGCATTCAGTATTTCGCCAACTGGGAGATGCTGGTCAGTGGCCGGGGCATCCTTAGTAGAGGAAATATCGCGACTCACGTGAGGTGTTAGTATATCCTTCCAGGCATTGCCCTGCAACGCATACGACTGTAACATTATTCAGAGATTGTGCGAGCGCTGCAGTCCGTCATGAGCGTTCTAGTCGACCTATGAATGGCATCGAGCTTACCTGTAGTGATTGTTGAAAGTGCAATAGTAGCGAGTGATATTGAATAAAACATTATGGAGGGGGATTATGCCACAGGCAGGGAGGAGGTGGAAGTAAAGGAACAAGAAGAATAAGCGCAGCGGGGACGCGTTTATGAGCGTCGGCCCTATGAGGACAATACCGTCTTTGGTTCTTGTTCGACTTCATGGGAACAATAGCAGGCGTTATTTGGCTCTGTTTGTAACTTATTGTTTGGCGCCCATAGCAACGACGCGTCCACATGAGCAAATAGAAGCGGAGTTAGCGTCGCCGGATAGCCGAGTCGCTCTTGCAAACAGACCACAACAACGAAGTGCCGCCCGGCAATGGGCGCTTCGGCCTTTCCATCACAAGCTTCAGCGTCGTCCTCTCATTGGACAACGGGACCATCATCCGTGTCTGGAGTGAAGCTTCAATTCATTTGCCAAACGTTCGATGCCTGGTCAAATCACGGGGATGACTCCTATATGTAAATGACGAAGCTCCACGCTGTGGTATAAATAAGGGGCCCGGTCCTCACCAATCAAGAAACTAATCCACCCACAAATCACTGTCAACGATGCAAGCCTTTCTTTCCCTTTTCATTGGATTTCTTGCCCTCGCTGGAAGCTCTTTAGCTGCGGATGATCGTATCGGTGAGTGCTTCCCTTTATCAAGCCATGTGTTCTTCTCCTCAACTGCTTGTAATAGTCGTCAATCATCCCATTTCGAGCCATAAGTTTTGTGACAAGTGGACCCCTGCATGGTCAGGATTTCATTTGGGACCTGGTCCAGGTACTTATCAATACCTAACAGCAACCACTTCAAACCCGCCTCCGCCGTTATCCTGAATAATCTTTGCGAGCCAGGCGACATGGGAGGCAAGAATCCTCATAATACTTCGACAGTGCTCTGTGCAGTTGGGACGGGAAAGCCCAATCAGGTCACTCTCATCACTCAATTTGTACGTCTTTCCATGCACACTGCGACATAAGCTTTCGGCTTAAACTTGATGATACCAGGTCACTTCGAAGCTGAATGGGACACCATCCGAGGGTCTACCTCACGATGCTTGCTCTTGATCATTGATGAGATCGGATTTGATACGTCAGATGCATACGACGACTTCGGACTACTATTCCAGAGAAACGTTGGACTCTTATCGACTGTGTACATTACTTTCGACGTTCGATGACTGAACTCGTTGCATAATCATGCCAATGCGACATGTCACATTTCCTCCCGGCGATAGTCACAAAATCCGACTTTCGAGAACACCATCATGTTTGACCTAGGATCTTAAAAGATGCTCAACGACGATTCTTCGATCAAGTCGAGCGATTGAAGTCGAGAGCAGCAATACCGCTTACGTCAGCGGATGCGAAGAAATATATCCGAAATCCGACGGAATCATCTGTTCCCAAATTGATTCCGAGTTTCCGAACCTCCGACTCGAACGCCATGTTGCTACCACTGGAACAAAAAACTGCTCTCATCATACTCAGTGCATGTTAGAGGTGACATTGGCGTCATTAACAGACTGAGCCGAGATGTGCTGTCAATATGGCGCACTTTACTGGCAATGCATCACTTGGATTCTTTCGATGGACAAGATCAGTGAGCAGCCGGGTGACTCGGGCTGAGCTACAGCCAGTGTTTGGCGGGCCTGACTTTGTGCTAGAGGTGTGAGATGGTAGAACTCTGACGAATTCTCTCTCTAACTCGATTCCAAACCCGCCTCTATGCCTCTTCGGATGCCTACGAAATCAAGACACTCCAGTGGCTCCAGTCAGTTCCTCATCGCTCTCCCCATCTGAAACATTCATGATGCCCGCCCTGTACTTTCTGTCTCCTATGATTGTCGATTCTACAGCATAGCGTTGTCACCCTGGACATATCTGGAGAAATCAACAGTACAGTCGTAATCAGTCGAAGACTATAGCACCACTGTTTTTCTCCGGAGTCATGTATTCTGTGAATGAAAATATCTTCCGTGAACTTCACCATGACTTGAAGCCCCTTCTATCGCCTACGAACGACGTTTCACGTTCTCAATAGAAAGACCCACCGTTTGAAACCAAATTGAGTTTTGCATCAGCTGGAGCCCAGGAAACTAGGGTACCAGGGGGGGTTTTCCTGATGTCAAGGTCTGGAGCACAAGAGATGACAAGCGTCTCCCGATCTGACGGGCTTTCTGGATTCTAGAGATTGTGACCCTGAGGATCGGAAGCGTCGGACCTCTCGGGCTGCGGTTGGAAGTGAGGCGGTCCTGATTTCCAGCCAGTGGGGAAGTCCGGGACTTCGGGGGCCATCCCACCACTCGCTCTGCATTTCCATTCAGTCGTCTTTAGCCGTAGATAGCGGTGGTGATACTGTACCCCTTTGATTCGTTTTGGTACTTAACGAGAAGACAACACTTGCCATATCGGTCTGCCGCCTCATGTTCCGCGAAGCCAAAATCGAGATTTTTCTAGGGACCCTCCTACAAGGAAATTCCCCATGTTAAATTCTTTTCTTTCATTTCGACCTTTAGTACACGTGTTCTTGATGTCAAATTCACGCCCTAGGTCCGCTTTCAGGTATCCATACATATCTATCGTTCGACAGCGAATATATGCGCAGTCAAATCTAGATGTGCTCGGAGAAGTTGAAGCCAACCAGAGCAACTATAATGGCATTCGGACCAAAGCTCAATGTAAAACTATCATGTACTCAATTGATCTGCGCCTGTTTCAGTCATGAGATATAAAGAGCGATCTAAAGCTGCCGGCTTGCATCAGAATCCGACAAGTCTTCGGTGTCGTGACATACTACGATATATCCAAATCGAGGCATAACTTAAGTACATAGTAGCGCCAAGTTCTCAACCTTGACACGCCACAATTCTGGACCAGATCAACAAATATTGCCCTCAGGGTTCATATAGTAAATGGGACAAGTATGCACCCCAATCCCCTCGGTCCTTAAAGCTTCGTCAGATTCACTGATCGGCCTTCACATGGTTCTTCCATAGGCACACACGAACCGATAGTAACATAAGTGTTTATTTGTTCTGGAGACCGCTGAAGTCATCAAAGACCGGTTCTAAGGTGGGGATATATCACTACCATCAAAATGAAGGTTTAATCGAGGGTACGATCCCGTTGGCCAAGGAGCGAACATCGGATGGACACTCGCTCCTACCGGATTAAGCAAAGGTTTCATTAGTTGTTTGGTTGCGCATTCCTTCGCGAAACGTAAAGGGTTGTTGAACTTTATTCCCTGGAAATGCAGACTGCAGTGGTATTTCTCCGAGACCAGGGTGATGTGAAACGTATGCGGACCGAACACTTCCAAACCTGTTTGAGTTTGTTGATATGCCTTCCATACATGGCAAACGGCGGGCCAGAGACCGAAGGCCTCATTCTTGAAGTTATTCCGAGGGAATGCACTGCGTTATCGCTTGGTCAACTTCGAACGAACGAAAGTATGAGTTATGACAAACCCTTTTCAATGTGAAAGAGTAGCAAACAATCGATAAGTCATGTAGAGTATATTTTTGTGCGAGTTCCGAAAGAATATAAAATGGGTCCTCGTGTGCCTTCTCATTTGTTCATTGCCATACGTCTGTCTATCATCCCCTTCTCCTAGACCTTACATCTACAATCATCGCTTCTGCTAGCCCACAAGTCCAACTCCTCCCCTCCTCGACCCGTCCGAATGGCAGTGTTCGGACTTGAAGAGACTGCCAATCTCGAAGGGCTCGGGGATAGGGAGTTGGGAGTCCCTTTTCTGCGTATACAAGAGGTAAGTCACCTGTTCGTCGCAAGTGGATCGGTGGCTGATAACTCTTAAGACCTTTAAGGCGCAGGTCCGAAAGGACCTATGGTTATCGGTCCACCATCCGACTTGCATGTTCTCCTCCCCGGCACTCCTTCAGACCCCGTCACAGTCAAGGACTCCACCTACGCTAACGCGATGGTGGAGTTTGTTGAGGTCAATTGTGGAAACTTCGTGTTCCCACAAAACAACGCCAACGGACTCCGCCAGTTCGTTAGCGGGTATGACATCCGAGGCTGTGACGAGGATCTGTTTGTAGAGCACGAGGTTGCGATAACGAGAGAAGTGGTACGAGACTTGATTTTTGTTGGATCGATCGAAAACTTAGTCGAGCGCATATCGTCTAGGATAATATCCGCGTTACCGGCTTCACAGTGATCCGATTCCGGTACATCAGATATCACCACGATATCGCTCGCCGGTACGATCGATACCTAGACTGGAATTTGCCCGCCGATGAAGTAAGGATAGTCGGTAACGAAAACCTCAGGGGTATAAGCCTACTCCCCGCCTTTCCGATGTACATCCAGAGGTATCCAGCACAGGAGGCTGGAAGGAGGGATATGCTGATTACATGGAAATATATAGATCCTGATGTTCATAGATTAGGAATCGAATAGTATATGAACCTTTCACTCACGATATCCATTGAGATCTCCCCGACATTGATGAATATGTCGCTTCAGCTCCTCATACTTCCCACAGAACGAACTTAAATCGAGATGATGGTTGATGGGTAATTCTTACCTTCCGCAACGCGTTTGACGAACGACCAAGTCAACAGCCTATGAATACTCGGTCTCAGCTACAAATAACAGGAGACACGTTCATCCATACCTTGCTAGCGTGGTTCGCGTGGTCCAGATTACAGGAATTATTTGATCATGCGCTCCTTGATGCATGCTCACGGCTTGCCGTAGAGCCACCAATCCAGCATCGTGGCATACTAACACCATCCCTGACGCTTCGGTCATTGCCGAGTCCTCCATACATAAACGTTCGCCGAACATCCAATCCCCCTCGACCAACACCAAAAACTCGCCTTGTCCAGCCTTGCTCATTTCAACACCCTTCTCCGCCGCCAATAAACCACGCCTGTCACAGACCTCCGCATCGTATACCGTCACCTTCCAGTTCAGGCGTTCCACAATGAACAGCATGAACCCAGAAGGCAACCATATGTGGCAGGTAAGTACTGAGTGGCCGCGAGGAAGAGCTGTTTTGCTGATATCAACTAGTGCGTAGTCATTGATGTCGACGCAGGGTTCGACATCCGACCATTGAGCGATGATCTCGCGCGGCATCTATTTCATTATGCCACACGAGGACCACAGCGTCTGCACCTCGGTCTTCGTTCCAGTTTTCAGGTGCCCACAGTGCTGCATGAAGAATTCGCTCGCTATCTCTACCGCAAAGGATTAGCCGACGAAGAAAAGGTGCTGGAGTTTATTCGCGGACGGGATCTATGCCACCTTCAGCGCGTGAGGATGAAGGTTACGTTGACTTGCATCTGCGTGAGTGTTATTCAACTCTTTCGCGTTCAAAATGAGCTCACCGAAGCATAGAACGGAGAATTATTCCTGGGTGTGCAGATAGAACGATCTTTCCCAGCCCGGAGCTCATTACATCCACTCGACCGCCCCTAGTGTTGCATCGAGCCTCCGTGCTCATCGATGTCTACACTCCTGTCATAGAGATATCTTTATTATCATTTTCAAATTTGTATATTAGCGCAACTCACGTTCAACGAGACTCTGCTTCGTAATTTTCTTAATTCGTCGTTTCGCTCTCCCAAAACTAGCGCGTTGACAATACGTCACGAAAATCACTTCGGGTCCCTCGATGCTGTGCCAGAAGTATCGGGCCTGTTTTCGGTCCGTCGGCTGACTTGGGCATTCGCCAAGTGCCACGGGTCGATGACTGAGCCAAAAAATTCGAAGTATCCGTCTTAATGGAGTATGCCAAGGAGTATGCCGAACTATGCTTTCTGATTTACGCTCAGCCGTGAAGGAGGGAAAGTGGTAACGTAAGAACCTTATGACATCGTTATGCAGACGGACGAATGTGGCAAAATGATATATACCGTAACAGTCAAGCGAATAACGGCACCTCTCTCGGCGGAGCTGGATGAATGACTATGCGGGGAGTTAGAAAGATTAAACGCGGCGACCAGAAACTGTATCGGACCGTCGGGGAGCTATGGAAATATTGTAAGCAAAGATATTGTGGAGCGATGCAGAGATGCTTTCGGACCTAACATGTGTTATGAAGGGGAAGTGGAAATCGCTCTCGGCCATGCGGATATTAAGGGTCCTGATAATACGGGCCTTGCCATTCGGAAGGGCGGAGCAGAACTTCTACCAGATTTAAGTCAAGGAGTCAGTTGAAAGTACTTAAGCAATAGCGATGACGACTTGCCTTCGAAACCTGGAAACTACAGACTGAATGGCGGAACCAAAGTGAAGCTTTTTTCAGCCCTTTAAGGCACAGAATGTCCTGAACCGAAATTCTATTCCATTGGCGCAGAAGGAGAAGGATGAAAATAATTCGGAAGTGAGGGTAAGTTGGAGCCGAGTATAAGGTAGGCCATTGTGCGTACCATCGTAACAACTCGATCCGGTCCGTGGGATGGGTGACGACGAATGCACACCGACCGGAGCACGGAGAGAACGGAAGTGTCGAGGAGCGCCAGGGATAACACGCGTCGGATCAAATGCCATCCTGATTAGGGTAAAATGAAGGTTAGCAGGCACGCGACTTCGAAGCAAGGGGAGTTACCAGTGAGTGGCGACTTTCTCGGAGCGGACATCGGACATCAAACTCTTATCCGGAGAAGACCGGACCGAAGCAAACGTCGGCCAATTCTCAGCCGACGGAGTTCCCGGGGTGATCTCGGCGTAACTATGACCGTATCCCACATGATCTCGAGGAGTCATGATTGAGCATGATCCCTGAGCAGAGGGATCAACCCTGACGCAGAGCGGGAGTTCGAAATGGGAGACAGTGTATCGACGAGCCCTCAAGTGTCTCTAGCAGCCTGACGATCTGCGCGTATGACATGATGATCATATAACGAAAATCCTTCAGGAAAGCATGTCTACTTCTGCTTCTGTGAACGGTGTTCAGAGGGCTGTATTACGCTCAAGCTTGATATTCAAGAGAAGAAGGGGGGATAACTGAATCACCAATTGACGAAGACACACTGTCCGTAGACGTAGGAGCAGAGCACAACCAAGCCAGTAAGAATAAAGTCATGGTCAGCGTCGAGGACAGAAGGAGTCAAGGACCGCCGTGGGGGACTGGGTGGCATCAGCGAAGAAGACGTCAGATATGAGGGGAGAGGTGGCTGAGATTAGATCAAACAAACCTGTATAATGTCGACGGTGACGATGAAGGACATCGACACGTTTTTCCATAGAGTTGCAGCTCTCCCGTCATCCTCTTGTGGTCTTCACATCCTGACGAGGGTGTACGCTGTCAAGCGATGGTAGTCTGTCAGAGTATGTGTCGAAGTCAGCAACGACGGGAAGACGATGCACAGCACAGTGGAGAGAACCCACATCGCCTTTCATCGATGAACATAATCCGACGAAGCTTGAAGATGGCAAAAAACAGAGGGGTTGGAGGGCCTTCGATGTCTTTTGATTGGAGTGGATCGAGTGAAGGAAGAGGAGAGGAGAGGAGATGATGGGAGGAGATGAGAGGTTCCGGCAAAACGCGCGGCCTGCCTGGCGTTGAAATACTCAGATTCATCAACGCAGAAATAATCCTGCAGTCTCGGGATCTCGATAACACGCTGTCATGATTCGTCTGGAGACTTTTGACCAAGCTTTGAGTCGATGGAACGAAAGTCCGAGAGCCAAAAGGTACACGGAAAAAAAGATAGCCTGCTGCCTTATACTGTCGACGACTGGACTTGCTGAAAGGACGTGTTCTGCCACGGACAAGTTGGATAGGAATGACTGGAGCGGACGGGTCGACATATATGTCACAGTTCTGGAGACTGCTCGCTTTGAAGGATCGACATGTTGGAGTATTCTTGAGGGGTACAAAGGCCAACTTGGTCGGGGCGTATCTGGCACCACTGGAGGACCCGTCTCATAAATTCTTCGAATACCTTCCAAAGCGCCCCGATCAACATACAGATTCTTTTGAGGCACTTGTTCTCTGTGGTCTGCAGAAGGCATAATGCCAGGAATTCCGTGACTATAATGACGCCAGGGAGGCGACATCCGAGCACATAGAGTACACAGCATGGTAAGTCATTCGTTCATCCATGAAAATATTCAAGAGCATTCAAGCATTGATTGAAATGTCGACAGTGATTTTAGAGAGCGAGAATCGATTATAATATCAAGAGGTGTCTCGCGAAATTCAAGACTTCCTCGGAAATTTGAGCAGAATAATAATTCCCTCCAAGCAATGGAAGAGAAAAATCACACGTTTAGACCAGACGACAATGTGACTATCTGAAACGATAAAGGCTGTTCAGAAGACCAGGATTCGCTGAAAAGAATTGTTATGGACACCCGGCCAGCAAGAATATACAGTCGGATCTTGTTGATTTTCTTATGGTGACCCTCAGAGCAATCTCATATGCAGCAAACCAGTCGCCGGCGCACAGATCTCGTTTGTAGGTGATTGACAAGGCTGTTTTACTATGCAGCGGTAGCAGATGGAGGTGGTAGCAAGTTGAGCAGGACCGCGCGCCTCAACTTCAGCTCACACCATGTGCGATTCGCCATCGGACCAAATAGGCTCGTACTTCCACGCATCAGCCTCCTCACTCCCACCCTAACAAGCTATAACCATGCAGATCACTCAGTACACAGAGGAACAGGAGCAGGAGGACATTCAAGAAGCAGAGATCGCAGCGGCTCCCCCAACTGACCTGAAGAATGTTCTTGACGAGGAAATCAAGTCAGTATATTCCTTCCTTCTCTCGTGACTCCCAGACTTATCATGCCTCGTATCCTATCCTCGTGAATTCAGAGAATGGCACTTTCGTGAGCTTCTATAACTACATACACGACTCGGACGCACAAGCACTATTAACGTTTCACGTATTCAGATATATACTTCCATCAACGCAACAAGAAAGAGCATGAAGCCGCCCTGGCCCTCAGAGACGCTGTACTTCGCCTTCGAAGAGATGGAGCATTCGTCGCAGTCCCGCTTTGGAGAGTCAACGTGGACCCAATTGGCCCCCATCCAGCTGGTACGTCGCATACTCATCTCTAGCGCTTCCATCCCTCTAACCATCCCCACCAAGGCTCCTATGAGATCTGGTGTCCTTCCGAATCCTTCGCCTCCGTCTTTTCTTACCTTTGCATGCACAGAGGCGAGCTGAGGTACGGCCTCTCCGCAGCCATATCGCCTTAGCACTCATCGTTGACTCTTATAGCATCTTAGTCCATCCGTTAACTCGTGAAGAGGTGCGCATTTATCCACATCTTTCCGGAACTTGCTTCTCACAACGATCTCTATAGCGAAAGTCGGATTTTCTCTCATAAGCCGTCGTTCAGTCCTTACTCTCTTCCTGCAGAGACCACGACACACGAAAAGCATGGATAGGGGCTTCATGGCCTCTTGATCTTGTAACTCTGCCCGTACGAAGCTCGGAAGTTCCTTCGCAGTATCAGAGCCTGCGTAAGCCATTCTATAGCTGTTATCCGATCTCAAACGTGACAACGACTCTGCCCACTTAGGTCTTGGCTATAGCGCCCCTCCCGATCGAAGGCCTTTGGAAAGCAGAAGAGCAGCTGGTCGAAAGATTGAAGCTATTCTAGCAAGAGAGGATGAGGCAGCAAAGGCCCCTATCGACGCATGATATTCCAAAAGTAACGTCGCCTATGTGCCCAGATTATTCTATGAAAGAGATGAACTAAATGATAACTAAAATGCTCTATGAGAAAACCCTGTCTGATAATGTTCAAGCGGGTACTCTGATCGTAATATTCTCCGCAACGTATTCGGAATCCGCATACCCTAGCGTTTGTGCAATCATTGCGCTGCGAAGCCATCTTAGCGTATGACAAAATGATCATGAAAAGAGAAGAATATGTACCTTTTGAGGCCTTTGACCTGCCGAATAGCAGCAGAGTTGTAGTTAGCCAACCCTCGGCCTACTTCGAGCAATTGCCAGGTATCCTCGTCTCCGCGATCATCCGTGTTGTGATGCTCGTCGTCAGACGCCGGTGTCATGCTTCCGGATACAGGCAGTGATGCTGTCGACGATGTCGAAGGTATCACATCCGAAGAGCTCCTCGACAATCCTAGCCCTCCATCAGCTGAAGTCGTCGACTTGAGCATTGACGCCAACAACGTCGGAGTAGTAGGTTGAGTCAAAGGCGAATCAATCGGAGATCGCGGTCGGGATCTCGAACGTTCTTCATCCGATTGTTGAACGCGAACAGCAATTCGTACGGCCTGTCCTGATGCAAAATTTCCCCGAACGCCCAGAACGCCAGCTGGTAGTAATCGACCACCTGATTCTCTCTTCGAGAGAACACGATAAGCTCCCTGGTCGACGATCACAGTTCCCGCGGGTGTGAGAGTGTAGAATGTCCATGATTTAAGATCGCTCATCGGCGTTGTGGATGGTGTGAAGCTTGTATGGGGCGGTCTTTCTTGAGGAATAGGAGGAGATGGGGATGGAGAATGTGGAGGAGAAGTTTGAGACATTGAAAGGCGCGCGGAGTGGATGTTCCATTGAATAATATCAAAGATAATTGACGGATCTTTGCTAGACGCGACGACAGTTGTGACGCCGGCCCCAGTAGCAATATCCGCTGCTATAAGCTTGGTCTCCATTCCTCCGGTTCCAAGATTTGAACCCAGAGTCTGAGTGCTCACTGTGGAAATTGAGAATGGCGTATAATTTAGGAGGGAATTGCCCACCTTGTAACCTAATGGCGGAAATGGAATCAACGACATCAATGCGTTTGGCCTTTGGATCTTTTCGAGGATTTGATGTGTAGAGCCCGTCCACATCAGTCATGAGAAACAAGTAATCAGCACGAAGCATAGCGGCTGTTATAGCGGATAATGTGTCATTGTCGCCAAATTTAATTTCCTATCAGATGAAGTTTTAGCGTCTCGTTTGATCAGAAGATTAAGTGACACTCACACTGACGGACACTGTGTCGTTCTCATTGATGATTGGGACAACCCCCATTGCTATCAGCTCTGACAGGGTATTTACAGCGTTCAGATATCTCGACCGCTAAAAGACAGAATAAGCACCCCATGGAGATAAAGGTGACGCGACAACGAACGTCTGACAGGTCTCCTCTCGTCAACAAAATTTGTGCGATGGGAGTTCCTAGTTGACCAAATAAATTGTCCCAGAGAGCGATCAACCGTCCCTGCCCAATTGCGGCCAACGCCTGAAAAGCACCAATGTGAGAGATGAAGACAATGACTCTTTGTTTAAGTCGACATACCTGTTTTCCTGACAACGTTTTGGGACGGCTTGGAAGGTCCATACGCTTCAGTCCAACGCCAATCGCCCCTGAGCTAACGAGAACCACTCTGTGGCCATGTTCCTTCAACTTGATCACAGTTTCGACGATAGAAGAGAGTAGCGACAGAAGCGGTTGGTGTGTTGTCTCATGGACAATCGACGAGGTCCCTGAGATGGCATTCAGATGTGGCTTTAGCAGCAGCTATAAACGACTTGCTCACCTAGCTTGATAACAATCGTGAACGGGCCCTGCTTGCTATCACGAGTTCTGACTGTCATGAGTGGTGGTCAACGACGTGGTTCGGTTAGCAAGAAATGATAGCTCACCTTCCATGCAGCGCTCTGGACACCCTGTCTACGTAAGAAAATTTATCGAAATGCTTGGAAGGACAGCTTCTCAGTCTTGGACGCCCAGTCAAACGACGAAGTTTGGTTGAAATCCTGGAACGAGCGGGTTTGAAGCGCCTGACTTAAATTTAGTGAAGAGATATTTGTGCATTGCAGGGAAGAGCTAAGGTTCACGCACTCGACAGGTCATAGAGCTTCGGCAATGCCGGCATCGCCGGTTAAAATAGAAGTCCGGCGCCATCGGCAGGGAACTTCGGCCGTTCTCGTCCCTTCGTTGCTGTCTGCTTGGACGCCTATCTTGGGAAAAATGTAATGAAGTTTAAGTCTAGATGCTCAGAAGAAGAGGAGTAAGTCTAGGCGCCATCGCTTCTTCTCATCTTTTTCTTCCGCCCTTGTCCTAAAATTATTCGAGCAAATTATTTGGTAAAATTTCGCTGACTCCGTTTATGAGAAAGTGTTATAGCAGCTCTCATCCAGGTCTCTAAGGTCATCTGGCAAACTTTTATGAAATCCGTGACACTTGTATCAGCTCTTGTATTGTCGTTGCATACTGGATTGTGATCGAGATTCGAGACAAGGCCCCGCATTATAATGTGATGTCACGCGTGCAATTTTTTCTCTGCCTTTTCGTGAACGACGCCGAAAGGCCAGGCATAGACCAAATGTTCCTTCCTCGACGTTTTTAACCATATATTTGAGCTTCACGCTCTGTGATATACTTCAGGTTCCTCAGCGAACTAAGCTGCGCTCTCTCTCCGAACCCGATTTCTGCATTGTTCCTTTTAATACGTAAACTTTTATCTCAGGTAGTCGCAGTGCCGCACTTCGCAAGCTTTGAGATGTCCACTAAACATATATTGACAGGACTTGCGAACACTGTCCGCAGATTGTTGACCCAATTTGCAAGAAATCCATGGCTCGTACCTGTGTGGTCTGTGCCACCCCGACGAGAAAAACCTGCACAGGATGCTTGAAGACCGCCTACTGCAGTAAGAAGTGCCAACGAGCGGATTGGAGACTCCACATAGTCTATTGCGACGATCCCGGACGCGAAGTCACGGCAGCTGATGATCTCGCCGCTGACATCTTCGCAAATCGCGTTCCGGAGCTTCCTACAATCCAAATGTATGGCATGTCCAAGATCAAGGGGATCAAAGATTACAACTATCTCGTCGCAATCTACACCGACGCCTTCCAATTTTTTTCCATAAGCCCTCGCACGCTCAACCAATGGCGTGATGAGAACGTGCTTTATCCTAGGCTGCTGAGTGCCTACGCGAGAGCAGGAAATACAGTTTCTCAAAGGAATTGGTCTTGGCTCCGCGAACATGCTAGTGTCTTCGATCGCCGCGGTCAAATGGAATCTCTGGATGGCTCGGCTGTTGTGATACAGGACGTGTATCAACTGTTAGCCTGGAAGCACATCGGAGGCTCACCTTTCGACACCGTAGCGGACATCGTACGAGCTCAAAAGTCATGGCCACTCGATAAGAGAGCTTGCTTCGAGTTTGTGTCGGTGGTCATCAGCTGTGGAGGGCCGAACGTGTATCTTGCAGAAAGCTGGCAGAGGTTCGGTTACTGCGTCTCCAAGGACGAAGAAGATCCTCTTCCTCGAAGGCTGTATCATGAACTCATTGAGAGATGCACCTTTGACGAGTTTTATGACGCGTATCGCTCGTGTTCGCTCATCGCCCTCATGGACGCCAAAGGACTTCGATCGATCCGCAAGGAACTTCCTAGAGAGTTCAAAATCATACTCTCACAATCTGCTCATCATGTAGCTACAGTATGGGGGCTCAAAGCCCTCGTATTGTCGGACTACTACGTCGAGCCAATCCCGTGCGTCTCGATCTCATACGGGTTCTCCAACTGCCAGGGCTCGGAGGAGAGCAAACGTCTTCGGCAGTTCTATGCCAGGCTCTTCCAGGAGTACGATGTTGAGCCTCTTAAATTAGAGCGGGCCTCGAACAACGATAGGATCTATGAGTACATCATCAAACTCCCAAAGGTCATACTCAGCAATACCGAGAAGCGCTTCTTCAAACGCGTGATGAAACGCAACAATCTTGTTTTCTCGGGATTTCCAGGTATGATGGACATGCCATCACCATTCGCTCAGCAGGGTTATTAGGCCCTCATTCTACTTCCAATCCCAATCTTATTTCACTTTGTACGATTGTTCTTGATTTCTGTTCTGGAGTAGAGTAATTTATGATGTATTTCATACTATCGGTCACCTCTGAAAAATGGATTATATTCCACATTGGACGTCACATTGCCTTTAGCCTAGTACGTGTCGTCTGGAATGCCATGGAACGCTCCAGCTACACCGAGTCTGAGGCCGGTGTACTTCGGTGACTGTGATGTCACGCGTTTAGTATTCTCTTCTCTTTGCCGCTTCCACTGCATTTGGGCTGAGTAAAGGCGATGCACTGAATGAAGTAGCTGAGTATAAAGTGGAAGCATCTGGCTTCCAGTACAAAACTCCCTACCTGAAATTTGTCCTCCATCTCCCTCTGAACTTGAAGTCACGTCAAAGTCGCGGGCTACATCTCCACTCCGAACGTCCACGTTCGGAATTGCAAGTGACATCTTGAGCCTGTGCAAGTCTTGCTCTATAATTCGTTGCAGGTGTGTATCGTTCCATCGCCATCACTGCGCTAACTCCATGGCTTCCAATCAGATACTTTATCGCTCTGCCCCCCTCAATCCGTCTCTAAAACTATGACCCGTAGCTGCACGACATGCGGTGCTCCAACTAAAAAGACATGTAGAGGATGCTCAAGGGCTGCCTAT
Source organism: Sistotremastrum suecicum HHB10207 ss-3 (assembly GCA_001632355.1). Taxonomy (NCBI): domain Eukaryota; kingdom Fungi; phylum Basidiomycota; class Agaricomycetes; order Sistotremastrales; family Sistotremastraceae; genus Sistotremastrum; species Sistotremastrum suecicum. Next base: position 40,016 of record KV428224.1, read on the forward strand.
TGCAGTGCGAATTGTCAAAAGAAACACTGGGCCATACATATTCTCGAATGCGACAAACCCGGACGCGAAATCACGACCGCAGATCGTCTCGCTGCCACCGTAATCTCACGCGAAGTCTCCACGGATGTCGAGACCCTCATCGATTACGGCTTTTGCAGGGTCGCTGATCCTAAAGATATCAACTCTCTCGTAGCGGTCTATACCGAAATCATTCGCGACTTCGGCGTCAAACCTCTCACTATCCATAAATGGCGCGTCGAAAAGAAACTCCACTCTGAGATGATCGCCCAGTATCGAAGCGCGGGAAAGAAAGCCTCACAGAGAAACTTCCTCTGGCTTCGCACCAATGCCCAAGTCTTCGACTCCGAGTCCGCCTGCGGGCCCAGTGTTGATGCCCGAGACGCGGTCATCGAACTTATGGTGTGGACTCGCATCGGAGGGTCACCCCGAGCCACACGACAGCAGATCGAACAAGTGAAGGAAACATGGTCCGACGAGAAACGGTTCTGTTACAGCTTCTATACTATGGTGATCAGCTGTGGAGGAGCGACAGCCGAACTCCCAGAGTATTGGTTGAAGTTCGGCTTTTGTACGTTCCAGGACGACATGGCCGCTCCTCTTCGGTCACTTTACTTCGATCTTATACAGAAGTGCACCTTCGACGAATTCTGCGAAGCCTTCTCATCGTCATCCCTTATCTCCCTCATGGACAGAAAAGGGGTGAAGACTGCTCGCAGCGCTATGCCTACCGAGTTCGAGTCTCTTCTTTCCCGATCGCCTGACGACATCTCTCCCATATGGCAGCTAAAGCTATATGCTCTCGGTTGCGCCATTAATCCCGAACCCGCGTGCTTCGCCATTTACGGTTTCATGAACTGTACAGATGATGCAGAGGTGAACCGTCTGCGCCGCTTCTACGGCACGCTCTTCAAGGAGTACAGCGTGCCTCCATTGCAACTCGAAGATGCTGCGCTATGCGATCAGCTCTTCCCATATATCGCGAAGCTGCCGGACATGAAGCTCAGCAAGTCGGAAAAACGTTTTCTCACCCGTGTGATGAAGACGTGCAACGACATTGCTATACGCTGGTACATCTCACAAATGATGTCGACTACAGGCCATCCGCTATAGCGTGAGTCTCAGGTGCTCAGCGGACATTGTCTGATTCTTCTTACCCCTACCTGTAAAGATTAAATATTCATCTTAATATCAGCAAGAGATTATTATTCAATCAATTTATTCTTGTATACATCATAGCGGTACCAGGCGAGTTCAGAATGACTTTTTTGAACGTCCCCGATGTGACGTCCCTGCTCTGAACGCTCTCGTGTCGTACATTAGGGCTCGGATAAAAATGTTTTCAAACAAATTTAGCTGCTAATTAGTTGCTAACGTTCCTGGGGTCTTTTTCTTTGCAATATATTAGCGTTTATTAGCGTTTTATTAGCAAGGGGTCCGGGGGCGAAGCCCCCGGGAGCTCTGGGGTATTATTAGCGCTAAAATAAGCTAATTAGCATATTTTAGCATATAATTTGCATTATTCGCAGTTCAATATCCCATCAGCCTTCACCGGCTTGTCATCCAGACCTGCGTCAATCGCTTTCTGCTTGCGAGAGACCAAATCGGCTTCGAACTTCAGATGCTCTCGACGC
>KV428225.1:0-41611 GCA_001632355.1 Sistotremastrum suecicum HHB10207 ss-3
ATGAGATATAAGGGGCAAAAACACTGTGACATAGTACAATAGAGGGTATATGGGTATTATCAGATGATATATACTGCTATTATTAGCTCCAGATACCCCAAATATCACCCAAAACTGACCCCAGGTTCACCCAAAATCACATCAGTTTTTATCAGTTTAAATCGATATTTTGCGATATTTTGAAATCTGAAAAGGGCGATAATATCTGATCATGATCACCTCCAAACTCAGGATATTTGATCAGATATCTGATCGCAAAGTGATATGATATGATATGATTTGCGATATTTTGCGATATTTTATATCTGATCGTTACAACACTATGCATGGCATGTGCATGTGCGTCGTGCCTGACGATCTAAGATCGAGCCTTTTCTTCACGAAAGTTACCAAGACGGAAAAATGCAATAAATCAAGAAGAAAAATGTAACAGCAATCTCCATCAGGAAGTGCGCCGAATGTGAACGTGAAGGAACCATCCGTAGAAGAATCTGGGGGAAACTTGGATGTCGAGACCAAGACAGCTGAACGACTGGAGTTTGGGTCGAAAACTCAAATTCTGTTATCTCCGACGGGGCGTAAAGACGACGATCAGGCTTATTACAATAAACTGGAGCTTCAGCAGGGAGCAAATGAGTCGCTAGTCCGAAGCCCAGGAATACTAGTCTCGCTGATACCGGCAGTTCAAAACTCGTGTGGATATCTGCATTGCTTCTAGTAGAATGAATGACAGACATACTGCCCAGGCTTGGGTTAAATTGAGGTCGACTGTCGCATACTGTCTATCATCTTCAGATAGAATTCTGCGCGTTCGCGAGTCCTGGCACTAGTCTGTGCTTCGTCGTCCCAATATTCCATTTTCCGGGTATCTTGACTGCATGCCTCAAAGAAGTGTTTCGCATAATCTAGATTAGCAAGCGACTCGAAGGCGCCGCGATCGAGATAGAACATGATGGTGTCGCTCTGTGACCGCCATTGCTTCCGATTTGGTGGACATCGAATTAACCCTTCCATCAGTTCGGAAAGGTCAAATCCAGGAGGGACAGAGAAAGTGCTGGGAAGATTGGGCATGAGATGGGTGAGGAGATCGAGTACAATGATGCAAGTCGCATGATCATGCATAAAACGATGATCGTAGATTAACTTGGGGAGACCAGCCAGGAGTTCGAGCTCTCGATCTTGAACACTAGACGCGATCAAGCTTTGAACGCGATCCCAGTCCCAGCGAGATGTCCTCATCAAAACAAAGATAAATAGCACAAGTGGAACTTCTTGAAGGATCGCCGCGGTGACGCGACTTCTTCGGTCATCGTCTAAATCTAACAGTTCCCAAAAAGGCCCTTTGAAGGCGTCCAACGTGAGAATATGATAATCATCTTTGAACAAGCTGATCAAAGTGAGGATGAGATCATCACTCTCTTTATCAGATAACGATGGGAGGGCTGGACGTAAAATCAGCTCAACAGACAGAGGAAGAGTAGAAAGTTCACGAACGGATAAAGCGGGGATGATACTGCTCATAGAAACGCGATATCCAATCGAAGGGCTTATTCCTGTGGTAGATATCGAGGCACTCCTGCCAGTAGTCGCGAGCCGGGTGTATATCCGAAAGGGTTTCAACACCACCTCGAGTAAGATAGTAAAGAAAAGAAATCAAGCGTTGTGTGGATGCCATTCTCTGGGTAACAAGAGACAGGCTTGGAGAAAGATCGAGATGGCCAGGGACAGCGAAACAAGCTGGAAGGCCCATGGAGAGATCAACCAGGTAACTAATGACGTAGTCTTCTGAGTCGCCCAGGTCCGCTTTACGGAAGAAAGAGAAGAACCGAGAGAGTTTATTAACGATATCCATCTCATTTCGGTCCGTGATGAATGCAATCAAAGCTCGGAGGTCCCTCCAAGAGAGTTCGGGATCATGGCTTGTGCCAAGGATAATGGAATGCACGGCAGAGGAAGGACCGACTCTGCAAAGAATCTCGGTGGCCTCATCGGAGTTGCCATCATGGAGGAAACCCATGCTTTGTGCCACGAGGGTCGTGCAAAGAGCGAGGGCGGTTTTGAAAATCTCGCGGCGCTCGCCCACTTCTCCGTTCCGGTACGAGCAGATGACGGTAGCAACGGAGGCCTGGTACGACTCGAGTTGATATCCTCGAAGATCTTGATTGCCCTCGTCTAAGGAGCTGAGGAAAGCGAGGAAAGGGAAATATTCGCGTGCTTGGTCAGGTCCCGAATTCACCAACTCCGTGCATTGCTCCTTGCACCATTGTATCAGTCTGTTAGACTTGAGCTCTTCCCTCCAGACCTGATTTCCGAGGGGGCTACAGTACGTCCATCCAGGCCAAATTTTGAAGCGCGCTAGCTGCTGCGATGTCGTCTCTTTCACGCGGAACGATGTGTCCGTGGCGAGAAAACGCTCGTGAACAGCTTTGAAGATCGGAAATATCGTGTCCCCGGCCGCGTACCAATTCCCAAAATCAAATGAAGGAACGCAACGCTCCAGTAGTTCTGCGTTAGTGGTGTTCAGAACCAGTCGAGCATAGGTCTTCAGCGCTTTCGCATCTGGATCGTCGGTATCCTTCCATGCTGTCAGCGCCTGCACGTCGACCACAGGCACAGCATCATCTTCTGTTCCAGTTGTCATCTCGGCCTTCTCCAAATCTGGCTGTTCTTCGGCTTCAGCTGCCCAGCCGTACGGAATCCGTGAAGTGAACAACTGACGTGCCCAGTGCATTGGAGTTTGTATGGCCTGACTCAATGGGCTTTCAAATGGAGAGTTAGCGTACAGTGCCGCATGACACGTGGTAACATCGATAATGCCGAGGATGACGAGCACCAGAGCAGTCGATACAGTCCCGCCAATAATCAAAATAGGAGCTCGCTCGGCGAACGAGAACGATATTTGCCACAGTTGGATCAGGAACCCGGCAACGAAACAAAGGATGGCTGCCAAGAGCGTGAAGAAAAGAACGCGCATCAGAGGCAATATGTGCTTATCAGCGAGCGCTTTTCGCTTTTCTCGGGCAAGGGTTCGTTCGAGGTTTGTCTTTCCAACAGGAATTGCGGTCAATCTCCCGGCCCACTGCATACCCAGAACGCATAAGATGGAATTGCAGATCTAAGATTCGCTCGTTAAATACGGGTTTGTTAACGCATCGGCTATGCTTACACTTGTGATGATTGCCAAGTAGTAAAACAGCGCGACGAATTGGGTAGAGGTGGCAGGAAGCGGGGGTTTAGCTGCGATGTCATTTCCGGTTGGACTGGTGAATGACTGAATGATGGGCGAGATGAATGCAGTGACGACGGTCAAGAAAAGAGCGGTCTGCGATTGGTGTAAGAAAACGCCTGACACCAATATTAATACGCATTCGACTTACGAATACAAGGGAGATCTGCATAAGGTCTCGCCATCCGTCAACTGTGACTTTGATCTTTGCCAGCGATTCATTGTCTAGCGCGCCCCATGTTTGCTCGTCCTTAATGGTTCTTGGCTCATGAGCTCTATCATCTGGATCGTGATCAGAATTAATGTCAAGGGAGATGCATGTCGATACTGACTACTTACCCTTCGTGGCATCTTTTTCCAGTGATTCCAGCATTCCACTATGTTTCTTCATGGTTTTATGCTGGTCAGCGAGTTCTTCTCTCTGCTTCGCCATGAGGTCGTTCTGATTCTCTACCAAGCAAAGCAACTTGTCAAATCTGGAAACGAGAGCTTCCGCTAGATTGAGCTCTGCCCCCGAAGAAACATCGTCGTTGATCATGGTTCTGGTAGCAGCCCGTTGGACTCTGGAGCACTCAGCCACAGCTCAGACGGATTGTTGGAAATAATGAATTATGGTACAATTACAGTATAAACTCCGACAGTCTTATCTGTAGTAGTTAGATTCAAACTCAGCAAGTGGTGTCGTCGACCAGCCTATTTTCTATACGGATGGCCGCGGGTGAGGCTGACTAGAAGATAATGGTACGGTCACTATGCACAGATCACGATGAGTCTGAGCACTGAAATATAGATAGAGAGAATATGGCTGACAGAGCCAAGGATTCTCGGATTGTCAAAGTTGGATATTTGAATGTCGGCCGAGTTCGCCGGACCCTGATAGGGAGACAAGATTTGTTTCCAACCGACCATCACTCTGGTCAGCTCAAAGCACCTTGTTCTTTGAATCCGTGAGTCTGCTCACGATGAACTGGTACTAATAAAATCTTATTTGCACAGGTATGTCAGTAACGACCTTGTACGACTAGTGCTCTTTAAATTTGGCATTAACAGGATCATTTCCTTGTCAGTTCCAGCTGTTCAACATGACTATGGACTTCCATCTCCTGCCTCGGTCGCATCATGGATATGTTTTTTTCTGACATATTCGACCTCTGAAGTGCTCCCATGAATATCCAGCAATTTTGCTTTCTGGAATTATTCGCTTTCACCAGTTCAGTCAGTGCCGCTCCCAGCCCATTTCTCCGCCTCCAGCGCAGCGGCGGCCCGTATTAAATCCTGTCTTCTCTTGCTTCCTCAGGCACACTAGTACTGGTAATCTTGAATCATCATATCGCGGTGAATTGCCAAGCTAACGGTTTTGATGGCGTACACTTGACGGGAGGCATCGCGTTCCCGATAACACAAAATGGCTTCCGCTTCTCATGCGTTCAGTTCTCAATTGTACTTGTGAATCGCTGGCTGCTGTTACAATTCCAAGATCTCACTGGTGTACTTTGTGCTGTGCCGGAGACCTAGGGCATGGACACCCGCCTGCATACGACAAGGGCGACGATCGCGTTTCTCTGGAATATTATGATGCTGTTCGTCAAACGACTTGAGAAAGGACTCTCACCCAAAAGTTTTCCTCAGAGCGGGATCAGTCATGATGTTGGTATATTATCAGGTACTGGCACTCTTCTCTCATGATTGTCCACATGGTCTGGCATCTACTCCTTCCAAAAGCCGTCAACGATCAATCATGAACGGAGAAAGGACGTATCAAAAGCTTCGATATAGAGGCACATACTCATGTATATGTGAGGCGTGTGATCCTGACAGCGGTTCGAACTCTAGGTTTTCATTCAATGCTCGTCGAAGCTATCACCAGATGTGTTCAATAACACTGAGACTCTGCGCTATAAAGGCTTGCATTGAGATGCAGTGCATCCGGACACCAACATGCGTCTTGTCTCTGCAGCTCTCCTTCTCGTAGCCCTCCATTTTGCCACTGTTTGCGTTGCGGTCCTTCCCAATGACCCCTGCAACGGTGTTGGTGAAAGCGAGGCGGACGTAAGTGATATCATGCAAAATTTTCACGGTGTATGTGCTGACCTTATCTTTCTCAGTGCATCGGTGACTGTCAAGCATGCTGCGACGAAAACCCCGATAGTGGCTTCTGCCAAGACGGACTGGTCGATTGTTTTGCCCATTGCCGTAGGCCGTTCATCTCAATTATGAAAGCTCCATCGTCAATTATGTTGCACAGAGGGTGGCCCATTCCCTTGAAAAGAGATGATAATAAGAACCATGTTCGACCGCATTTCCCAAAAGTTGCGTTCACTAAATAAATACTCTACTTGTCGTCGGGTATCACAGGCAAGGAATCGAGAGTGTGTCCAGACATCATTGTGATTGGTACAATCAAGTGGCTGCTATTATCATTGGTAATCAAGATCGACATTCTGTGAGCTCAAGTCCACCGGCTCCAGCTCTGTCCCGGAACATTGTTGTCGAATGATATACGCACACCGGCCTACATGTCATCTAAATGTTGTATAGAACGGTCGTTTCACCAAATATCCAACCCCATTATGATTTGCCCCCATCTGGAGACAAGATGATGAAATCACTGAATGAGGGGCTCCCGTCGTTGGTACCACGCGAAGCGCTTCTTGGTTCGCCTGAGCAAGATCGACCCAGCATCGTGAACTTCAGCGTCACGATTTGGTTGTTCTGCTTAAGAAAAAGCGATTGAGTACAAGCTCATCCTCATCCAGAGATAATCGCGTTCGATGTGCGGGAGCTCTCGACGGCCTGAGATGCGAAGGCTCGCAGAATTGGGTAGTTTGAGCCATCATCTTTGAGCACTTGCCCTAATTCACAGTGAAATGCGCTTCGGAATAAGGAGCTAGTTCAAGATCATGATGCAGTGTCACTTCATCATCGGGAACTCGCAGCCGCGCATTCCGCAGCCGAACAGGAAGTGCACGAGCAACTCTTTTGATGATAGAGATCGGCTGATCGTGAGGCTGAGGGGGTAGAGGTAGTTGCGCGTCGAACCATCCTTGTAGACTGTCAGAAAAGGGAACGCACAGTCACTAGATGAGCATACCTATATCGGGCGCCAAGTCGGGGCGGCGCGCGGACAACCTCTCCAGATAAAACTCTGCACGCTCTCGAGTGGATTGACTTGTGCGTAGATCATATTCCCAGTACTCCATTCTCCAGTATCCCTGAGTACAGTACTCCAAGAAGCTTCGTATCTCATTCGGGCGCGTCAGCGCGTCAAAGGCTCCGTGGTCAAGGTAGAATATAATGGCATCGCTATCCCGAAGCCAATGTGCCCGGTTAGGCTCGTACTCTGAGAATTCGTATAGGAACGTTGACAAGTCGAATTCACGAGGGACAACGAAAATGTCAGGCAGGTCCTGCATCAGTTGATGAAGCAAGTCGAGGACTATAAGGCAAGTAGCGTGGTCACGTATGCCCGATGAATCGTCAACGAATGCGGCCAGTCCGGCTAAGAGCTCGGATTCACGCCCATGCACGACGTGAGCGATGAGATCTTTGATCCGATTCCAATCCCATCGGAAGCTTTGAAGAAGTAAACCAACAAATGTCTTGAATGGAACCTGTTCGAGGACCATCATTGCAATCCGATTCCTTTCAGCCTCATCGAGGTCTAGGAACTCCCAAAGAGGTCCTTTCAAAGATGATAGAGCCTGGGTCTGGTCTACGTCCTTGAACGCGTCGGTTAGAGTAACGATTAGATCGTCATGTTCGTCCCTTGTCATCGAAGGCAGAGCTGGAGTTGGATTGAGTAAGGTAGTTAAGCTTCTCAGATGGCGATGTTACTCACGAACGAGGCGCGGATTATAACGGCGCTCGTGAAAGGCCTGACGCTGGGTGGGATCATCGCCCACTGGAATCAACGTCACTCTTAGGTAGGTCTCCCAAAATTCGCGAGATGGATGTACACCAGATAAGGTCTCGAGACCGCCGCGATCGAGGTAGGGTAAATAGTAGATCATGACGTCTCCAAACCTCCATGCATTGAAATGATCGCGCCCAAATTTGCGCTCGGCAAGGGCGAGTAAGGGGGAAAGATCGAGGAAAGGAAGGACGGGAGAGTCAGGCGGCAGCCAGCTCACCAGCCGCTTTACAAAGCCGATGATGTTTTCGGGTCCATCGATATCTTTCTCCGGGAAGGAGGAGAAGAAGTTCGACATCTCGTCCAAGATGTCAGCTTCTCTTCCTTTAGTGATGAGATTGGCGAAGCTGTTTACGGATAGCCATTGGATGTTCGGGTCGCGCAGAAGGGACTGCAAGAGCGACGAAAGATTGGCGTGAGCGAGGATGGCAGAGAGTTCGTCTGGTCTGTTATCGTCCATAAGAGCGGCTTCGTCATCTCTGATAATAGATCGACATCCTTGCAGAGCGGACAGGAATAGGGCACTTCGATCTCCGAGATGCCCACGTTGATTATAGCAGCAAAGAACGCGTGCTACACATGCATCGTACGAATCAACTTTGTACCCGCGAAGATCATGATTGCCGGCCTCAAGGGAGGTAAAGAAGGTGTACAGAGAAAAGAACGCGCGTCGGTTTTCGCGTGAACCTTCAATGAGGATCGCACACTGATCTTTGCACCACTGCGTTAGTTTGTTGGCCTGGAGATCTATTCTCCACACCTGTCCCTCGGGCTCAAGTGTAGTCCACCCTTGCCAAGTTTGGAAGTTGATCAGCTGTCGTTCGAATCCGATCGTATCCTTCACTCGGAACGAAGTATCTGTCGCCGTGAATCTTTCGCGAGTTGCTTGGAACACAGGGAAGAGGGCGTCTCCAGCAGTGTACCATTTCCCCAGCTCGAACGAAGGAGACGCTCGTTCCAAGAGTTCCGTATCGTTGGTGTGAATGACCAGCCGCGCATAAGTCTTGAGTTCTCGTTCGTCCCTGTTATCACTCTCCTGCCACCGGATCAAAGCCTCCACATCATCTGTATCCTTCGCCGCACGCTCTTCGACTATACGCCAACTATTCTCGTTGACTTCGTTAATCTCCTTCCGCTCGAAACGCTGACGGATCAAGCTGAGAACCGGTCGGAGTGCGTTGCTTAATGGACTTTCGAACGGCGAGTTGTCATGCAGAGCAGCGTGGAATGTGGTCACCACGATGATACCAAGGATCACCAGTGATAAGGCTGTAGCAAGGGCTCCACCGAGGACCAATATCGGCGCCCGACCATTGAAGGATAAAGACAGTTCCCATAGTTGAATAAGGAATCCGACTACGAACAATCCGATGGCCAGAAGGAGCGTCCAAAAAAGTACGGCCATGAGCGGTAACATATAGCGCTCTGCGATAGCTTTTCGCCTTTCGCGTGCTAGGGTTCGTTCCAAATTTGTTTTGCCGAGGGGTACAGCAATTAGCCTCGATGCCCATTGCATGCCCAGAACGCATAGCATCGAATTGAATATCTGTCGGCCGGTCGTTAACGGTGGCTCAGAAGAAGTATCAGTCTGCACTCACGCTAACAATAAGGGCCAGATAATAGAATAAGGCGACGAGTTGTGTGGGTACTGTTGGTAACGGGGGTTTGCCCGAGCCCGTAGACGAGAACGTATCATCACTGGGAGGTGATGTGAACGTCTGGATGATTGGTGAAATGAAGGCGGTCACGACCGTCAAGAACAGGGCAATCTATATGTATAGACGTTGAAGATTTCCTGACTTTTGATCCAATAAAGTACTCACGAATACTAGAGAGATTTGCATTAGATCTCTCCATCCATCGACGGTCACTTTGATCTTCGCCAAAGCTTCTTTATCCAAAGCACCCCATGTCTGCTCGTCCTCCATAGTTCGCATTTCATGTGGCCTGTCGTCTGCAGAGTGTTCGTCAGTATGTTAATGATGGACTCATGAACTCCTGCGTTACACACCTTTAGTGGCATCCTTCTCCAACGTCTCCAACATTCCAGTATGCTTCTTGATAGTCTTATGTTGCTCCTCGAGCTCTTCTCTCTGCTTCTCTAACGTGTGTCCTTGTTTCTCCATTAACTGATTCTGATTTTCAATCAGAGCTAACAGCTTGTCGAATTTTGAGACAAGGCTCTCGGCGAGGTTTGTCTTCGGGCTGGGTGAGCCATTGTCCCTGGCCATCCTATCATCCGCCCAGCCTCAGCTGCAGCCGTATAGTGAGGATAAAGCTGTGCCGTTGTCGGTCCACCGTGGTTACGGCGCGAAGCTAGCGAGACTGCATGAGCGTCTGCAACAGAAATAATGATTGTTGGGCGCTTAAACGCTCTGCACTAAATGAGCTAGTAACGAACTAAATAAGTTCACGAATATTGCCAGCTGTTGACTGTATGCTAAGTTATGTATTCTACGACTGCATAAGGTGATAATTTACATCGCGAGCACTTCGCGCCGATTACCATCGCTCCTAATAAAGCCTAGGAATCTCTAGCTCTCCTTCTCGATCAGATCCAATACCAATACATAATTGGTCCGTTCGTCCTGCAGCAACCTTCCTCCTTGCTTCCGCACCTGTCTTGCCCTCCTTAAGCGGCTCGCTAGCGTGATGGTTCACTCCATGAGGCCTGAGGAGTCGCGTGGCTATACGTCTCCGTGGCAGTCGTACGATTATGAGTGACCATTCACAGTCACCAATGGAGGGTGTTCGGTATGACCATTCTGATATTCTTGGCTATCCGAATCAATATTCTTGATCCACGCGCCCAGTGCGCCTCTGCGACACAACGTCAGGTTAGGACAATAAAAGTAATACTCAGACTCACAAGAAGCCCTCGTGACGCAAGAACAAAGCTCTCTTCGTGCCTTTGCTCCAGAAGCGAATAGCGTATGATAGTGTGGTAATAGTTGACGGATGACCTGATTGCCAAACCGTTACATCAGATCAGCTGCTTTGCATATCGTAAAGCTTACGTACCTCGAATGAAACCGCCTCCGAAATATATTTTATCCAGATTATATTTTTCCGCATTCATATAGCTATAGTGAGATGAGCTTAGCCGTCACAAGAAGCAGGTGAAGAACGTACGCAATCTGCCCGATATTATTTGAGATAGCGTAAAGTAAACTCTTGCTTATATCCTCGGCCGAGAACGTCCGTTTCTTCGCACCCTTCTGGAAAACCTTTCCAAAGGAACTGGCAATGGTTGTCGATTTCAACCCGAGTCGTCCGTAATCTTGCCCATAGATGTCACCGACGAGCATATCCACTGTCGAATTGTCGCCTTGTTCTGCCAGGGCTAACATTTCTGCGAAGGAAATCGTGAGAAACCGCGGAATGACATAGCGAGGGAACGGAATAGTAATCACCATCGAAGGATGTAGCGGGTGTCAGAAGACTCAATAAACCCCAAAGCGTGCCTCCTCCCAAGCTAGTACCCGTGACACGCTCAAATTTCCCATCCACATCCACTTTGATGACTGATACACCAGACCCGATGTTCACGAGGAGGCAGGGCAGTTGGGGCATAGGATTCTCTTCGAATGAAACGCTGTATCTCGGGGGGTTGGGTGAGGGTCGTTCCAGGGGAGCATCATTTGGAGGCTGTGTCTTCGTTTCAGGATGTGAAACCGCGTGAAGCAGTTCGTCGGAGAAGAAGTAGACTTCGGTGGGGATGAGCGTGATGAACTTGAGTCCAGTTATGAGACATTCCATCTCGTCCCCTTTCTCGATCTCAATGCCCAGTACGCTTGAGAATAGATCATAGAATTTGTGCGCGCCGCCACCGGTAGCAGTTATCTTGACGCCTTTCTTCATCTCCTCCAGTGAAACATGGTTCACGACCGCGGACCGTTCGATGAGCCTTTGAATGAACTCGACGCATTCATCAATGTTATCCGTCTCAAACTTCTCAAAGTTGAGTGATCCGCCTGGAAAGTTCTGAAGCGATGCTCTTTGCAGCAAAGTAGCGTGGAAATGTTGATTGATCTCGGGTTCCGTATGCTCCCGCTCAGGGCTAGGTGGCTGATGATGTTGATGCGGAAAGGAGTCCAGAATGAGAGGAGTTAATGCGCCGTTCAGCTTTGATCCTGGCATGGGAGGTGTCGAGTCAGGCGACCAGTCTGAAGCGTTACAGCTTCCATTGCCGTTGGTGGCGATAAGGGATGGAGAGGAAGGTGGTTGCGGCGAACGAGTGAAGTAGACGACTTTGGCTAATGAGCCACCAACCTGTGCAGAACGTTGAGTATGGGTATGCCACTCGTTGGGGAAAGCAGCGTAGTACGCACGTCAACTGCAATATGTGAGACTGGCTCGATGTAGTTGGGCAGGTATATCCCTCTGCTGTCTCTGGTCTGTACGGAACATCATGAGCACCTCATGCACGTCGACAAGCGAGATAGCTACATGCCTCCGGCGACTCCTCGTGCAAGATGACTGCTCCCCGAGTGTCGACCTGGATCACTCTGGGGCTGGGAAGGGATGGGGCAGCCATAGCGCAAGCTCGCAAACGCAGCTGAGACTGAGGTAAAGTAAGGCGACTGCAATGCAGTACGTGAGAGGATGACCGAGGAAGACTAGCTTAGTCTGAATGCCGTTCTTATAATTCGAGCGCACATTATCGGCCCACCTCTGCTAGGGTGGTGAAGCGGGTGCCGGATGGAGCTTTCAGCGCTTTTCGTATCATGTCACCGGCTATCTTGGGTTCAATTTCCCCACCGTTTCAATTCAGATCATGATAAAAAATATTAGAGAGTTCAAGGGACGCTATTCTACAAATCACGAGCCCAGCCACCGGGTCAGCCTCCTTAGCCTCCAATGGCGGCAATCACCAGTCGACACACTGCATCGCTTTCTGCACGAACGCTGAGCTCTAGGTTTACTCCTGTCCCTGCTGCATAGGTCATTCGGGCCCGTGCAAGAACTTTTCCACCACCCCCTGTCACCAATCCAGAAAGTTGAAGGGTATGGACAGACGTAGACGTTGGATGTTCTGAACCACCCAACGGCTCCATGTTCAAGATTTCCACGATTGAATCGCAAGCAGCTACAGAGCAAAATCAGTAATCAGCATATTCGAAAGCAGAAGAGACAAACCCTTGATGCTCTCCATCGCACTCAGAGCGAAAGTCTCCGTACTCGACGGGCCAGCCTTCATCTTCTCCCACTCGCTACTGAAAGTGGCATAATTGGGTACAATGTACTCTCCACCAGCACCCAATTCAACCTCATCGAGAGGATATTCATCATCATACCCATCTTCTTCGGGTTCACCGCTATCAGGATCGACTTCCTTGCTGATGAATTTCATCGTGCACGCGAAGCTGCCGAGCGTGTATTCCTCGGGATCAAGACGCGTAAATGAGACATAGACGATTCCGGGTGATGTAGCTGACGAGAGCGACGGTTGGGGAATGATAAAGTCTTCGGTAAGGTTGATCTCGTCGGTGGCTTGCATGACGATTGAGACTTGCTCGAGCACAGTATCTGGGAGAGTATTCGAGACGTTGAACTATATCACAGGACCAAATCAGAAATACATCGAAAGTCGTGAGAAGAAAAACAGACCTGGAACACGACATGTTCTTTGAAGATGTGCTTCACACATGAGACGACATACTCCGTCTCGCTCTCCGTCAATGGCGTAGGTTTAGAGCTGCTGCTCAAAGCGAGACCATAATCGGCAAACTCAGGAACGGCGGCCAATTGAGTCTGGTACTGTGATTGTGTCTCCGCGGCGGAAGGAGCAGGAGGCGTGACGGCTCTAGTTTTGGCGGCAGGAGCACCGATGGTATCAAGAGTACTGGGTCGTGCAACTTCAGACGCCTGTTGTTGTCGGCTGACTTTGGGAATGGATTTGATGTCGAAGGGATACTGGAAGGCCTCTTTGTCCTTCACGTATGCCACGAGCTTCGTCTCCAGGGCGGATAGCGAGAATACCGAATCTGAAAATGTCCGAGAATTAGTGGGGAAGGTCCAGGTGCAAAGGTGAGATGACGTACCACTTTGGAGGTAAGACTCGGCCAGAGAAGGCTCTCGCATTGCCTTAAGGTACATCGCCGCTCGATCTCGGACCTCATCGTCAACGTCGTCCATGCATCTGAACAAGAAAGATGTTAACACTAGCTCGTTTTTGAACGCAACGCGACATACCGAGTCAACAAAACACCGACACTCTTCTTCGTCTTTGAATCCGCACTGACACCAAACTTGGCCAGACTCGAAACAGCCGCTGCTCGGACGACAGCATTCTCTAGAACGACTCTGTTATAGATGAACCGAATGAACTTCGATGGCTGTTTCGCCTTAGGTCCCTCTGCACCAAGAAGATGGAGAATTCGAACAGAGAGTTTGGTATATTCGCAATCTTCGATAAACTCGCAAAGATGAGCCAGGGCAGCTTCTTTGCAGTCCGAGATGAACTTGATCATGTCGAAGATAGCCTCCACGACAGCACGTTTGAAATCGTAGTTGCCTTCGTCCCGCAAAGTACCAGAGAGGAATGTGAGGATGCTGGCTTGTTTCGATGGGAACTTGAGGCAGAGTGAGCGGACGGCGTCGACGACGATGACTTTGAACTCGTCGCTGATCTCCGACATGAAGCTAGTAATCTGCTTCATTAAGCGATCGACAGAAGCCTCGTTGCCCGTCTAATCACGATGTCAGTAAGCGTTCAAGGTCATTTCAATCCGCTCCTACCTTGAGCAAGGTGGTAATAGCGTAGGTGGCGACGCTGCGGTTAGAGTCGTTGATAAGGTTTTCCATGTCGAGATTGCAGTTTGCCACACTCTGAGGATGACTAGCAGCGAGCGTGGCCAAGGTCCGGATGGCAGCGAATTTCAGCAACGACTTGGGCGAGGACAAGAAGAGTTGAAGAACGGTGATTGAGCGAGTCAGCTGAGCAGCAGCGACGTTTCTCATTTCGCAGATGACACGAGCGGCTTCGTAGTTGACCATATCGCTCTTATGTCTGAGCCAGCCTTCGAGGAGATCGAACATGGGCTTTTGCATACTGTACGAACCGGCATTAGCTAAAGATGTCCCCGGAACAAAGGAGAATGGCAACATACTTGGGATCTTCATCCATAACCTTCGCCGCGTACCGGATGAGCAAGCACAAAGCCATAGGGTTCTTCAACGAGCTCCCTGCTCCACTCTTCCCCCCACCAAGTTGTTGAATCATCTTCGTAACAGCCATCCTGTCCTGCTGTCTCAGAAGATAGAGAAGCCCCAATCCATGATATTGCGTAATGTAGCTCGTCGATGTGACCGTCTGGGGACCCGGACTTCCACCCGCACCGAATTGGCTCGACGCAGAGCCGCCTAAGCTGAAGTACGAACTGGGCGAGGACCCGAAGAATGATGAGCCGGATGATTTAGAGTTGATAGCCTCTTGAGCTTCATTCGCCCATCGTTTTATAACGTCTTTGGAGACGGGGTAAAGGTGGTACGAAGAGACGAGCGCAGCGGATGAGATGGAGGGATTTTTGTCCACGATGGCGGTTTTGAAGAAGCGTTCAGTGCCTTGGACCATTGAAGGCTGATGTGGACTCGTCAGCTTGGTTGTCGGGAACGCTATGATCACGGGATAGAACTGACATCGATGATATGGCACAAAGCTCGGATAGCATTAGGTCGGTAAATGACCTCCAGATTCGGCTGCATATCCTTCTGAATGCTACTCGTCACCATAATAACATCTTCGGCGGTATTCGAGAGCTCCTTGATAGCAAGATAGACCATCTGTCGCAGTGCAGCCTGTACGTCCCAGCATCATCAGCAACCCGGCTTTCCTCGCAAAACCACCACCAGGTACATACATCCTTATTCTGGAACAGTTTGGTAGTTCCAAAGAACAGCCCTGTAGCTTCCTGCGTTCCAAACGTCTCTCCAAGGTAGAGCAGGTAAACGACTCTCGTCAAGAGAGCTCTGCATTTCCGAGGGCTGATGGGAGACTCGTTGAACACACGCGCTTCCTGGATTATCGTGGTCTTGTTATTATAGTACGAGCTGAGTCCAGTAGGGTTATTTTCTTCGTCTCGTTTGGCCAAGCCAGCCATTTTGTCGACAGTGTAGGCGGGACGCGAGGAGTCGGATGCTGTAGCACGTCCTGCGCAGACACGTCGGTCGTGATAGTTGTAGTCGGAGTTTCAATTGATATTTTACTTCTATCGGTTTCATTCATTCACACAAAATATTCAAAATTTGGTACTCTCGATGTCCTCGCGACGATATTGATTGTAATCTTGTACTACTACAACATAATCAGAGCTCGCAAGAGAAAGGGACATCGTCCATCATGGTGTAAAAAACCCGGAACACAGCGTCGATCGTAGGACAGGGACGTGATATTTTTTGTTGAGGATTTCGTAACGATAGCGGGTCGGAGGGAGTCGTGAATTCATGGAAGGAGAGGCGAGGTGGTGAGGGAGGGAAGGTTGAATTGCCCATTCGTAAGTGGTCGGATGAGGTGTCCCATAAATAGGTACGATCGTTCGCGGCGCCCTCTCCTGCTCCAAGCCTTGGCCGACACAGTGGCGAAGGGGGAGCAACGGAGGACAAACACAGCGCGGATACGATAACCTAGAAGCACAGAGGACGCCGGACGTCGCAGAGAGAGAGGAAGGGGATGGAAAGATGCGACGTGAACAAGGCAGAAGCTGGAAAGGAAGAGAAAAGAGAAAGAAAAGGAAATGATGTACGGATTTTGAAGGGATGAAAGAGAAGGGGTAATTAAAAACTTTCGACTCCTATAAAACCGATGAAAAAAACATTTCACAAGAAGGTGACGGTAAACTAAAACTTCGTCAAATACGGGCGCTGAAGGGGAGTTTGAACAATGCGAGCGATAAGGAATAAGGCGGTTTCCCTCCCCTGACCCCTCTGCAGTATGGCAAAAGGGCGGGATTTGAGAAACGTGAAAGAAACTGGAGCGTCCGTAGAGAAATTGAAGTGATAAACATTCAGTCAATGGATAACCGATAACACGAGCGAGGCTGGTACAGAACCGGCCTGCTAGCCCTCTGTGACTTGTTTGCGACGAGCGGGTAGGAAGAGTCCCACGTCATATATAGTTGGTTCAATCGACGACGAAGAGAGGTATCCGTCTGTCCGTTGCTCTGGAAGACATCGAGATGTCGACTCGACGTGCTTCAGGAGGAGTGAGCGGCGGACTGCAGGAACCACGTGTATGCGAGCGATGTCGAAGGGATATGATGTGGTAACAAAACGAACGGTAGGTGGGCACACGCGGCGCGATAAGCTGACGATGATGTGCGCGCGCGAACCATGAAGCAGACGCGACGTGCCCCAGTCGGTCTGCTTCAACCTCCACAAGTTTGCAGTGAGAAATCTTGACATCAATAGCCTTTCGAAAACCCGATTTTCTTCATCAACCCCTAACGAGAAAGAACCCCATCATATGCCGGCCAAGATAAGACGATAACAAGCGCAGAACCCAGAACACGGAAACCACCATTAACAACCGCCACGCCGATGACTTCTTCTTTAACGGCAGCGTCGTAGGACGCGCCAAGAAATCATCTTGAAGAGAAGGAGCTCGCTTACCAGAGCTCGCCTCCATCTCTTCTCGTGCCGCGGGTCTGAGGCATCTGTTGTTGTTGAGCCGCAGCGGCCGCGGCAGCAGCTTGTTGCTGACGTGTCTGGGATCGGAGCCTAAAACAGAAGCAGGTGGTCAGTCTTAGTCGAGAGCATACAGAAGGGGAAGGAAGGAGCACAATCAAAGATTTCGGTGTGCGTTTGCTGCTATAAAAGGACCAGCCCTTCGACAAGGTGCATAAGGAATGTCACGTTCATACGGCATGCGGTCAAAGCAAAAATGGCGCCCAAAGAAACATGAAACAAGAACGCCAAGAGGGATGAGGACTGATGGATAAACTGATACTCACATCCTCTCGCTGGTCTTAGGCTCTTCCTCCTCCTGAACAATCTTACGTCTTCCAGCGACACCCTTGCCAGCACTTCCACCAGCGCTCTGATCCTCAACAGGACGCTGAACACTCCAATCGAAGACGTAATCGTACTGGTAGCCCTCGCGACCGAAGACGTCGCGGAAGAGCTTGCGGAGATACGAGTAGTCGGGCTTGTCGTCGAAGCGAAGAGCACGGCAATAGTTAAGGAAGATGCCGAATTCGTTGGGGAATCCGCGGCAGAGGAGGTCGGTGGGGGTCGTCATCTTCTTCTCCATTATCCTGTCGTACTTTTGCTTCTTAGTAGCAGCCTTCAACCCTTGCCAAGGAAGAGCGCCACGAAGGAAGTACATGAGGACGTATGCGAGAGACTCGAGGTCGTCGCGACGAGCTTGCTCTGATAGGAGGTCAGAAATAGCATATAAACAGGGACAAAGGTAGACGTACCGACACCCAAGTGGGTGTTGATCGAAGTATAACGGGCCGTTCCCGTAAGGTTCTTGTTCTCTCTGTAAGGGATATGGAGATGGGTCTTGGGGTCACGGAATTTCTTAGCGAGACCGAAATCGATGACATTGACTTGATTTCCACGCTTTCCGATACCCATGAGGAAGTTGTCGGGCTTGATATCACTAAAAAGAATTCATGATGAAATGATGTCGTCCTACAAGCACGGCAGGTCTCACCGATGGATGAAATTGCGGGAATGGATGTACTCGACGCGAGAGATCTAGGATAATGATTAGTCATACGCACGAGGCTGCGGGTACGCAGTATACGGCGGTGTACGCACCAGCTGATCTGCGAGGAGAAGGACGGTCTTGAGGCTGAACTTGCGATTGCAGAAGTTGAAAAGATCCTCCAGACTGGGTCCAAGAAGATCGAGAACCATCGCATTGTAATCGCACTCGGTTCCAAACCACCTCACGAAAGGGACACCAACACCACCGGCGAGAGTCTTGTAAACCTTTGCTTCATACTCGAGTTGAGGGTGCTTGGCCTTTACTGATTCGAGCTTGATAGCGACTTCCTCGCCAGAGATGATGTTGATTCCAAGGTAGATGTCACCTAGAACGTCATTTAGAGATCATGATACGATATGAGATGATGAGAGTGATTCACCAAAAGATCCTGAACCGATCTTCTTTCCGAGGCGATATTTTCCACCAACGCGAAGATCCATACGAGAGTTGGCGGCAGGGGGTACGTGCATATGGTCGGCCATTGTGGTTGATTGGGGTGAGTGTAAGAAAGATGGGGGGAACTAGTGAAGGGCAAAGTCAGTATTAAGTACTTGGGAAGGTGCGTATTAAAACGTGTAGGGAATAAGAGCACAAAGGACAGGGGCCTGGAAGCGGGACTTGGTCAGGCTCGAGTGCCGCTCGCACGCTGTCTGCCTTGTGTCTGCGGTGCTGGCACGCAACAAATTGCAGAATCAAATGAAGCGACGACTTACACTATGAACTGTAGTGTTGAAGTGAAGAGTTGCAACGAGTAAGAAGAGAAATAAAGGCAGCGAACGAGAGCTGGACTGCCTGGTCGTGGGTCGAGGGGAAGAGGTTGAGGCTGTCGGGTTCAGACTCCGACTATAAGGACAGCGCCTTGTCCCAAATCTGACTGGTAATCGCTACGCGTAATAGTCTTCTTGTCGCCTTACTACGAACAATAGTGATCATCATAGGACACGTTTGAATTCGCCAGGAAATAGCCCTGTGGTCTTCCAACTTTCTGATCGAATATTTCTTTTATGCTCTTGTCGCTGTTGGCAAACACAAGTTCTAACTTCGGATGGCCCAGCGCCCCAACCGCATCGCGATATCCTGATTTTGTTCTAGTGCCGCTTTACTATCTTCTGGCGTCCCATCAAACACCTTTGCATCGCCGAACCCATCCCAGTCTCCCACCTCAGACACGCGGATCCCACATGACGGCATATCATCGCTTTATTCGCTCGAACGGTCGGACCACACTCCAAGCACGAGCACAAACTCTATACTGTCCCTTTCACATTAAAGCCAAGTCTACACGACCAAACCTACACTCTACCCATATATGTTATCGTAACAGGTACCGGATCCGGAGGCGCAACCTCCACTGTGTCCACACCGGCCGAATTGATCCTTGCTATTGACAGAGAAGTCAGGGTATCTCAGGCCCTCGCCCGCCGTTCGGCCAAGCTCGCCTGCTCGCTTGTCTTTGTGCTGCTTCTTAACAAACGCCCGAAGTTCTAGGAGCGCCCAAATCCGGACGAATCGCGATACCGACCTGGAAGAGCATGCACTGATACGCTCAATAGGCTCGAGTCCGTCGCGTATCCTTATCGCTGCACGTTTTCTTGACGATCATGCCCTGAATGCCCTGGTCTCCCTGCACTATGATGCTACTTGGTCTCCTTGTCAAAAATATCTCCGAGGATCAGTCCACCTCTCGACATCGCCGAAGCTATCCGAAGATATCAAGGCTTCCAGCCGTCTTCGAACAATTCTCAACTTCTGGCATTTCAGCTGTCCCCAGCGCAGCCGCAGCCCACGGAATCATTCTCATGCATCTGGTCCCAGACTGACGTATCTATCGTCCTTACGACCCCTTTTCGTAATGAACACCGTTAATCGTCATACCTAACGTACCTCGCTCACTCCACCACTCTGGAACCTTCGACCACCCCCATCATCATCATCACCCATTACAGCAGCCGATCATATTTAATCGATCCACGCCATCCCCTTAGCAAGCCAATCACATTTCTAAGCCATTTCCGCGCATTTAATGGATCGATCTAAATTCGGAACGGATGATCCGGACACTGCCGACAAAATGATCTTACGTGTTTGATTCGTCCGCTGTTTGCCGAGCGGACCAAATGGATGATCTCCGCATGATCTTGGCCGCAGTTCCAGAACGGATGGCGCCACAACGGTCCCTGCATAGCCTAACGGGGGTTACTCGAAGATAGAGAGAAGTCGCATTGTGCTGCTTCTGGGTCCAGCCTGATACCTTAGGCACATAGGCATAGGCACAGAGAAACCATTTGCCATTGGCTTGGGGCATCGAAGCTTCATGATCCGCACAACTCTTTACGAATGTCAATGGGAGCAGGAGCAGGGGTACATGTATGATCGCAACTGCCGATTGAGAGCTGAGAGCTATTTCGAGGTACGACATTCCCATCTGTACCATTTCAAAGATACTAGATACTGAAAATCAAAATGGAACATCGACAAGCCGAATCAGTGCTATTGCGTTAGGATCTTTCCGCAAGTCCTGTGCCTGTCTTTGTCGTTCGAGTCATTTCGAGATTCTCCGCTACGCAAGATTCCGTCTGCGGTTCCTGGGACGAGGTCTTGGTCAACTGTGCATCAAGCCTTGGGAGATATTCTGTCAATTCGTCGGCTCGGCTTACATTTGAATATAGAAGAAATATTCTGTTTTGATATAATATCAATATTTCTTTTCTACTCTGGTTGCGTTCGGCGGCTCTGGTATACTAAAACTTCCATCGAAAGAGTGTTTGCAGACCATTGTACCTCTCCTCGAGCCAAACCCATGACGAAGAATCATGAGCGATTCACTTGGGGGTCTGAGGACACACTGTTGTCGTAGAACAGGACAGCGAAATGTCTTCCGACCTCGACCCGTCGAATTACTCCAACAGCTCTCGGGACTTAGCTGGTGTATCGGGAGGGTGTTTCCTGAAGGAGTCCTCTCCCGAATCCACCTCACCAACCTCGTCAGTCTCTTTATCGATCCCCACCTACCCCGTCTCGGCCTCTGCCTCTGCTCATGCCCTGACACTCGTCACGTCACCACCTCCACCTCCATCGACACTTCATCATCTCCTTCGTCAATCTCCTACATTCCATCCAAGGCTAAGAACGCCTCCTTCACGGAAAATGTTCTCAAGCCCATATGGAATGCCGCCCAGCTCGAGAGGCTCTCGAACTTAAGCAATCCCCTGGTCGCCCATCTTCCTGTGAGGTTCCGTCACTCTCGTATGAGGCGGATCAAGGAGGACGCTGTCCGCAAGGGCTTGGTAGTATTGGCAACCAAGGCCTTTGTCAAGGCCAGCGCTGATGCGCTGGTCAAGGTTATGCAGGGTCTCACTATTGCGAACCTTGATGAGATCGACGCATTGACAGAAGGCTTCAACGCCCTTGACCTGTCTATCCGCCGAGCATATGTTCAAGGCCAGGACATCGCGGACGCGATGCAGACATCGGCAGTCCCGTCGTAGATACTGACGATAGCGGCCGCGAAGGAGATAGCGAATGCTTCCGCGGAAGCAGAAAGCGATACGCTGCTGCGACGACGAGAACGAGGACGAAGGTCGCCGTTCTTCCAAAAAGGCCAAGGCCCCAGCTACTCGCCGCAGCTAGCTTCGCACTCTCCATCATCGTCCCAGCCATCGCTTCATCATTTCTTCCTCTTAGTCTCATACCCTTCAAGTCGTCCAAGCCAACTCTCAGACAACGCGAATACACCGTTGAGAGTGCGCATCGTTCGCTAGAGCTGGTTACAAAATCGAGCGATGAGGATATGCTTTAATGAGTCAGCCCCCAAATCGGATGACATCCTGATGTGGATATTCAGCCTGACCTCTTCGAAGACAAGCAAGCGAACTGGAATGCAATTGGAACAATACAACGCAACGAATTCAATCGATCAAAGATCGGGCGGCCGGTCTTGCACCAAAGTCTTTGAAAGGCGTCACGATATCGTCCTAGCGCATTATAAAGTACCAAATCAGCTTGCTATATTGTTCTATGGAGCCAAAAATACCATGAATCATCCTTCACCAGCGGTAGAGTGGTGACAACACGGAACCCACAGCGTCGAACAAGTAGAAGACTTGTTACTCACAAAAGAGATCAGGCGAGGTAGATCTCGAATACCACTCGGAATCAAATGAAGCGTTTTCGAAAGGCATCAAGTGTTTTAAACGTCGATGGTGTAATCGACTGTTCATCTACCGATCTACGAAGCCGATCTCGATAAATACTCACTTTCTCAGTAGCTTTCTATGTATAAAGATGTTCTACTCAGCTGATAAGTCATAGTAGACCGGGATGTTGAGATGCACCAGGTTCTGGTGATGATGGGATGAACTTGGCATGGACAAAGCAACGGACTTGGATGTGTTTGTCCGATTTTATCATTCGGGGATGGAGTTTCAAAGTCCGCTAGTTCCACCTGGCAATCGCTACTTGGGGGCAGACCATGCTTGACTGCTCAGCGCTTCGGAAACTCGTGTGGTATGAACTCGTGCTGTACTTGGAGCTAAATTCATTTCATATGGAGTTTCTGGGCTGATTTCGCTTTTGTTTTGCTCGTTCAGGCACCTTTATCACTCCCAAGAACTCAAAATGTTTGCGTAGTCACAAAGAAGAAAAGATATGTTTATTGGAGTCTTTCGCGTCGTTTGGAGTAAACGAGCCATTTCTCGTGCTCTTGGGAAGGCAAATCGCCTCGTAATGTCTCTATGAGAAACCGATAGCCCCGCGGTACCGCCGTCGGCTATCAATGTGACTGTCACTGGCACGAGGCGAGTACCAAAAACCACTCATCAAACTTCCCCGACGTGAAGGCGTCCACTGGACTACCTATCCTCCTCTGCCAGTACGCTCCAGGACAAGATTAGAATACAAGCGACCAAGTCACATGACATCGTAGACTGGGCGAGCAGGTTGCCAGATCTAGCGGTTGACGCAAGGATCAATTGAGACAAAGCAGAGCGGAGGGAGAAGAGTCTCGAGGCGCAAGAATGGGCGATAGCATCTTGTGATGGATGTCTTGGAAGAGAGGGAAAGGAGGAATGCGTGAGAGGTGGACGTGGAGCGTGGATTTAAGATCGATAAGCATCGCCCACAGAGAAAACCGGAGAACGAGAGCATCAAGACCTCCACTGACTCAAAGAAACCGAGTCTAAGATAAAAATCCATCGTCAGAAAGCTCTAGACTGTCAAAAGAGAGCCTACAGCCTTGACAACTAGGCATGAGCGTCGCTCGGCCGTTTTTTGGGGCTTTGTCCATGTTTGTACTTTGATACGCCTATATAAGAACGGACGTGGCGACGCCCCTCCTTCTTCCGTACCACCATCAGCTTTCTGCTCTGAACGCATCCAAACCCATCTACTCACCTTGATAATGTCCCACGTCACCTCGCTTGGACTCTCGACTTGGATGCCCAAGTCGATCAAAATCGGCAACATCTCTAAGGCGATGTTGGCCCTCCCTACCGAGTACCGGCCAATAGGTAAGGCAGATTCGTCCACGACATATGTCCGTAAGCTGACGAGCGTGTCTGGTCTCCAGCCGAAATCAAGAAGAGAAACAATGAGCGGCCCACTAGGAGCCACGCCATTCTCGTGGAGGAAGACAGCGATATGTCTTCCGACATCGAGTCGTACGACTCGTCATCTAGCTCGCGGGAGTCCACTCCCGAGCCCTCTTCGCCTCTTTCCATCTCCTGTTCGGCCCCCACCTCTCACGTCTCGGCCCCCACCTCTCACGTCTCGGCCCCCACCCCTGTCGCTGTCCCTGCCCCCACTCCCACTCCCGCCCCCATCGCCACCTCCATTGTCACTCCCATCGCCACCGTCACCTCGTCATCCCCTTCGTCAACCTCCTACCTCCCCTGCAAAGCAAAGAGCGCCTCATTCGCGGAGAACGTCCTTAAGCCGATCTGGAATGCCGCCCAACAGGAGTGGTTGGATAACATGAGCAACCCACTCGTCGCCCATCTGCCGGTGAAGTTCCGTCACTCGCGCATGAAGCGTATCAAGGAGGAGGCTGCGCTGAAAGCTCCGGGGGTAGCGGCGAGCAAGGCCTTTGTGAAGGCTAGCGCCGATGCTTTAGTGAGGGTTATGGCAGGATTGACTATCGATAACGTCGATGAAGTCGAGGCGTTGACTGAGGGCTTCAACTCTCTCGATCTCTCAATCCGACGAGCTTACGTTCGCGACCAAGACATCGCCGATGCGATGGGACGCCTCTGTATCCGCGTCGAGATCGGCAGTCCCGTCGTCAGCACTGACGATGACAGCGGATGTGAGGGCGACACGGAGTCTTCCCCGCGAAAGCGGAAAGCGAGCCACGGCAGAGACAACGACAACGACGACGAAGGCCGTCGCTCTTCCAAAAAGGCCAAGCCCCCTGCTACTCGTCGTCACTAGCTCCTCCCTTTCCATCATCATTGTTGTCCTCCTCATCATCTCCTCTTCCTCATCTCATACCCATCTGTTCTCTCTTCTTTGTTTTGTTTTCTCTCTTCTCTCTTCTCTCATCTCTCATCTCTCTCCTGTACTTTTAGTGCCCCTGATCGTAGGATTGGGGCTAGTTTTGAGTTTCCTTTTCTCTGCTTTCCTGTCTCGTGCGTTTGTCGTCTGCTTCTCGTGTATTTTCCTTGCTCTGCGTTTGTCGTCTGCTTCTCTTGTACAATGCATTAATTTGCGCGGGCTATTTCTCGAGTGAACGTGAACACGTGTGATTGTGATCATCAGCATCGCGAGCCCAAGGCCATGGAATGCCACGGAAGGTCGTCGACGACGGCGTCGGCGTCGGAGATGGTCCCGTCGTCGTCGCTGTTCGCCGCGTTGTTCTTCTTCTTCGCGACCACGAAAGCGGACTTACGTCGCTGTGTTCTTCTTGGTTCACGGCTTCCACCATGCTACAGGGTATCGCTCCATCAGCGCACAAGTCTTCATTGATGGAATGATCGCTTACAGATACTGTACTCGCGTCTATCACGTATCGTGCCACATCGACGACGAGTCGGCCTTCAATAATCCAGGCCACCGCAAAGGAACCTCTTGCAGAGTCAGGCCTTGACATTGCTGAATTAAGAACATGGCTGACATCGTGTGTTCATCGCGCTGCAATCGCAAAGGTGAGTACAGTCGTCGATGATCATGTCAGCTTTGGATGTGTCGCTCACCTATCATGGTATAGCTTCTGCGAAGATACATTTTGCAAGAACATGATCCTTTTCATCAAAGCCACCCGCCAGAACCATCGCGATTATGGTCGATCTCGAGCAGGCGTCCGTCAACGACCGTAATCCGCCCAACGAACAAGCCCGAACTCTTTATCAGATTCGCGCCTTGCTGGTCTATTCGGAGCCAAATACGTGAATGACCGTTCTTCTCGGCATGTTCGTCTTTGTCGCCCTCCCATATATATCAGCAACGCGCAATATTCAAGAGGACTGAATGGTCCCAGAAGCGTGTGGGCGGCGGCGGCGGCGAGCAGGGCTTCATACCCGACTGTTCTCGTGCGAGATTGCATTGGTATCGATCCTACGTCCGCATGAGCTGCGCCTCACATCTCCTTTGGCGAGAAAAACTTATCCCACATCTCGAGAGAATGGCCGACACAGCGTCGTCCAGGGTCGAAGTCAACCACTAGAGGCTATAAGATCCAAGGGGAAGATGATCAGACATCAGATGAGTATTCCAACATTGCCCAGGATCTCCACCTCTCAACAGATATTGAACAGGTCGTCTAGATTCGTTGACTGGCGCTCAAGTCGAAGTGCCAGCGATTGGGCAGAAATTTGAGATAGCCAAAGGCTCGGTGGATCCAACAGCAAGAAGGTCGGACATCAGATGAGTGTACTACTGTCTCGCATCGTCGCCTCCTGACAATACATATCAGACAGGCCGTTGAGATTCGTTCACGGGCGCTTGTGTCGATGTGCTGAAACTGTCGTGTCCAGAAATCGGAGGACGATCCACGAATAAGGAGCTCAATGTGAAGATGAATCTTCCAATGCCTCTACCATCGCCGGTGATTGATCAAAATTGGGCAGGCCGTAGAAATTCGTTGACGGGCGCTTAAGCCTATGTGCGAGCGAACTGGAGGAATCCTGAAAGCTGAAAGCCATTGAAAGAGTCGGTGGACGTTCAAGAACCCCTGGTCATGGGCATGAATGCTCTTCCTGCGCCACGAGCTGGAGTGACCGTGTTCCTCTCAACTCGGGATATATTTAGGGACGAGCTCATCGATCAGACGATCAGTCGTCTATTTGCAGGTGGAATAAGCCATCATATAAGGCTCTCGAATATGCCATACGCTTTCATGAGGCAGAGCTATCGGTGAGCGTGTTAGTTGGCACATCAAATTCCCTGCTTAATAGCTAGCGCTTGTGCTTACCTCAGCACGCCACGTAAGCTGCTTCTCCGGCACTCGCAGCTGTCAGTGTCGAACGACGAAGAGGATCGTTCAGCCCATCGAGAAGCTGTAAGTCGAGTTCCAGTTCGGGAATACTGTCTTAATGTTGATTCGGGTATTCGTTTCAATCCGGTTCGCGTTGTGTGGGACTTTTGGCCCCATCGGCCCACGGGGCGCTAGACGCTCTGCGAGTGCAGGTGCGTGGAATAAATGGATCGCCTTTTGTGGCGATCAATGAGAACTCCAAAAAGAACGCAAATGGTTCTTTGGATCATCGCGAACGTGCATCGTTCGGGAGAGGTATCCTCGTCTTCTGCCTACCGTGGTAAATCCGGAAGACTACAGCAGCGCAGAGCGATACAGGTCTGCGCATTGACCCTAGGGAAAGCTTCAGCTTCTGTCATAATGTTTCTTTCTTTGAAGGAGCTGTCTAGAAAGTGGATTAAGAATAGTAAGTTTTCCATGAATTGACGCCTCAAGCGGAATGACTTACTGATGCGAATATTCAATTTCTGTTCACGATCAGGGACGCTGGATAATTTTGGAATGCAGTAGGTGCATTTCTGAGACATTCTGTCCAATTTGGCATCAATCCAACGGTGAGGTGAGTCGCTATGAGCATTCGAATGGGGCGAAGCTCGAATCGCGGTTGGTGCATCAACTTCTTCGAAAGACGTTGCAGTATCGTCGGAGAGCATTCAAGGAGACCACATCGTCGCAGAGTGACGCTCTATTGATCCAGTAATGCCATCGCTCATGAGTAGGAGCTTTGTGGCGATGCCGAAATTCAGAGGGTCGAAGCGTCCAAGAGTGCCCGATAGCACCAGATATCGACCGCGGTAAATTTCGTAGATCATCTAAAGTCAAACCAAGCTACTTTCAAAGGTTAATAAGTGCTCTGAACATCGGTGTCATAGGCCACGTTTCATCCACGACCTCGCAATCGCCAAAATACTCACTATTCTCACTCTCTTGCTGTCCGGTCCGGCGAAGTATTTCGATTAGCTCTTAAATCATAATAAACCGGATTGTTAGAATGCCACTCGGCTTCAGAGTTGAATAGCATGGATCTGTTCTTGATCAAAGCAGCGGAAGTGAGGCGAGCGGCGTGCCAGATTTTGGGGGTCGCTTTTCGTAGTCCGCTAGGAGCACCATCACTCGTTCCACTCAGGGTCATGCAACAGTCCACTATTTCTCGCTTCGGACACTTTTGCTACGACCTCCTGCTATATCCCAGTCTATAAGGCTCGTATATGCACGACCTTGGGAATTGATTGGCCTTTTATTTATGCTTCAGAGCTTCCCTGAAAGTAATTTGCTGAGCTGGAAATCGATAAGCGAGAGTGAAGCGAGAATCGGATAGGGGGTGGTGGTGGTTGCGGTGGTGGTTGCGCTATGACCTCCAACACGATGAGTACGATACATCCAATGCGTGTCTGATCAGACGGCTCACAGTGTTCAGAAAATCAGTATTCGACGAAATGAAGCATCCGCGGACCGCGGAGGATTTTTTGCCCCTTGGACACTCGATGCCAGCACTCACAGGCTTACTCCATGCGTCGTCTCTGGGACTGTTGTCTCATAGTTTAAGCTACTCGAAATGCCCAGGTGCGTTACCTCTCTATACTAGGCGCAAAATTTGTGCTATGTGACCGTCTATTTCGCTGTACAACCCAATATCACAATCATAAGCCGAAGTGCTACCGAGCTCTTCGAACTCTACATCGTCTACCCTTATGCATGCAACTCCTCCAGTGCAATTCATAACAGTATGAATTCAAATCATAGCGTCTGGTGATCCTGCCCATCCCCGCCGACATTGCTGGAGTCGGCATTGGTCGACACTGTCAACCTCAATCCCCCAGTACCCTCTATCGCCTTGAGACAACAGAACCATCCCTAGCCGAACACCATACCTACGATATCCATCTCCCTTTATCGCCCAAGAACCTCATCCGCCTCGATCACCGGCGTTCTATCTTCGTTGGCAATGAACTTTTATTCGAAGCCAAAACTCAGAAGCCAAAACAGATCATCGCTGGCTGATTCTCGCTTCAAGTTCCATAGTGCGAGACCCATCATCATTCACTGAATGATGTCGTTTCTCGCCATCCTGTCAAGAGTTTCAAACCGGGCACTGTCAGTCCCATTTAAGGAAACGCCGACTACTACCTCGTGAAGAAGAGGAACAGGAGTGTTTTCTTTCGGACAGCATCGCAATCTCATGTTCATCTTCCCCCGCTATCCGATACTGGCACAGGTGCCAGCTCCGCCTCTTTCTTTCCCGGCGATCAAGAAATTTATCTCCTTAAGCGATCGGCTCGTGCTCAAAATTCGACTACCGGTACAATCATTGACTGCGACGAATACGAGTCTCATTCCCCGAAAGCCATGAACGAACTCGTGATTCGGAGTCAAGGGCTCCCATCCATTCTGGACTATCCGGGGTACTTGTTGCAAAGCGGAGAATAATGCTCGGGCATCAATCAACGACCCCATGACCTGCTTTCAACGTTCCTCTAGTACGCTCTCTTCCCGTCCATGCCCTCTGAAGCTGAGAATGGCTGACTCAATGACTTCAACCTCATCTTCTTTGGCTATATCGACGGCCTCATGCACACCTCCCTTTCGTCCCAGTTTCTGTTGTACTGGTACATGCGCGCGCAAATATAGATACAGTTTGCGTTCATGATTTGAAAACGGCGATCCGAAGAGAATTCAGACCAGATCGATAGTCTATGTGGGTCGCACAAGCGTCAAATCGCCTCGAGAAGGCACGCACTTGCCGAAAGCTTCGCCAATTTCGCATCTCACGTGCAGGACATGGCCCGTGCACGATCCTGGGGTATATAAGGCTCTTGGGTGTGTACTGCAATTCTTCATACTTACCTTGATGGCATGTACCCCTTCACGTAATTGGGTATATGTGTCATGGAAATTCCGCATAGCACGGCGACCCTGTTCCATAGCGGAGGAGCTGTGACATGTATGGGGAAACCCCTCATGCACCGTCTCAATATTTTCCTGTGCAGGATTGGCCCCTCGGGCTAACCTGCCCTCTTCTTTTTTTGGCATCTACGTAGTCCTAACCCTAACCATACATTGTATCCAATCGATTGTTGGGAATAAAATTTTCATTTCAGTGATTTGTCAGCACGGTCTAGAACGACGTCGGCGGCGAACTCCGGGACTAACTCCGCTCGTCTCTTGGTCTAAACGTCCATGATATCTCCTGGATATCACGTTGATTCCTCCTCTCTCTGACTCGACGCCTCGGCTTTGGGTCTGAATTCTAGTGCTCAGGCAGCATTGCTAAAGCCGAATGAAACCGGTTAGTATCGCTCCTGGCCCCGGTCTGATGAAAGCCGTTTTCCAATGAAT
Organism: Sistotremastrum suecicum HHB10207 ss-3; assembly: GCA_001632355.1. NCBI lineage: Eukaryota > Fungi > Basidiomycota > Agaricomycetes > Sistotremastrales > Sistotremastraceae > Sistotremastrum > Sistotremastrum suecicum. The sequence goes on from KV428225.1 coordinate 29,654, forward strand.
TTTCCACGTTAAAATATTCTGGCAAAGTACGAGGCGATGCTCAAGACGACCAACGCATTGAGGCCCGGTTCACTTGATCCCATCCTACAGCTTCCAGAACTCGAGGGCACTCCCGACCCACCACCGCCGCCACTCCCGCTAGAACCTGAAGATCCGCTCAAAGTAATCGAAGGAACCGAATATCCCTCATTCTCGCATGTCTGCAACATTTCTTCGAAAAATGTCAGGAAACGTGCATAGGTATACAGAATAAACTCACGATTCAGGCCTTGTTGCATGCTGTTCAAAAGTGCAATGCCTCCGCCTGAAGCGTCGTATTCACATTGCATGCAGGATGCTTGGATTCCCAGCTGTTCGCTGGTACAGAAACAGGACCACCCGCATGATGGTGCGTCCACGGCTTCCGCACACGTTTGCGTACACTAAAAGTGGTGGTATTAGCTGGACTAGGCAGATGGACAATGAGAAGGTTTACCTCAGATGGCACAGGTCCCGACACACCCATCTGTCGAGCGTTGAGCAAGATGCCCATCTCGCCCGCCAGCGGGAGTTTCATCACCGGAAAAGAAGACACGACTCAAGAACCATCTATAAGCTCCAAGTAGGAGAATCCAGTAAGGCGATACTTGCGAGGTAAGAAGAACACAAGATTCGAGATAATCATCGTTGAGATAGAAGGCGTTTAACTCGATTTTGCGAGCCAAGGAAACAGACCAATATATACAGGGAGGTGAGCTTGGCAGGGTACGTCCATTACTACCATAGGTATTCTAGGGAAGTACAAGCAGCACATCGTCCGTCCGACCTCCAGTCCGGATCGGCGCGGCGATTCTCGCGTACCTGAGGTTCGAGCTCTTAATTGACCGGGCAGGATTTTGAGGCGTGGACAACTCATGTGATTGAATTTAGCTCTGGGTTTCGTGTCTTCGAGCTGGTGCTCTTGGGCTCGTTGTCTTAGACCATCCATAGCAAAAGAAGAAGGCAGTCAGTACTGGACTTGGTTTCGGTTTGGGAGCGACGTATAGATGGCTGACTGGTATTTAATGAGTGCTACCTGAGGATCGAACGCCTATCAATAACAGGGAGGACTGTGTAGATTGATAGAGTCGCGGTATGCCTAATACAACAAGACACGAAACTTAGCATGACAGCAAGTGCATCACTGGCAGGTAAAAAAAATGCCGTTCAATTGGTCCTCCCATTATCAGGAAGCGAAATCAGGGTTTCAGGACTGATTGACGGAGTCATTCTGACATGGTCTCCCTGACGCTCTCATCAGTTCGAAAACTAAGACCCAAAGCCTATGAATGCGCATCGGGGGATGTACCAGAAATTCCCAGCACGTCGTCGACTTGGTAAATACTCCTTTCCGGCTGTCTCGGAGTGCATATGGCTTAGATATGAAGGTATCTACGTGCCAATAATTTGAAATAGTCGTCTCGTAGTCAAGTTTATAGCAGTTGAGTGGTGGTTCGGGTGAGACCTCTTAAATCCGAGCTGCACAGAAGAGCGTCGTGTACACAAGAAATGTTGCGCTTGATGCAGTTGGTAGTCTTAGCGTTCGAAACACCCCGCAACGCAAGAAAAGATCATCCAATACATCAACCGAGCTTCCAACAACTGCTCTTGCATAAATCGGACACTTTACAAATATTTGCATCTCTTTGGCATTATTTGGGTGCTACCATATATAATCCAATTTCCCTCCTCGCTTACCGTCAAACCATCTTAACCCGCCACATCATCCACGTCCAACTACTTTCAAGAAGATGCCATCGCTCCTCAAAGACCTCCAAAGTCAGTATGCTGTCGCATCGGCCGAGTCATCGCGCTACGGGTGGGGTTTGCTTGGGAGTGACGTTCGACAAAGGAACAAATCACTCCAGCTAAAACGTAGGTGTTCACTCGCGAGATGTCGACACCATGTCTGACGAGAAGGGTCCAGGCCGGAAGGAAATACTGCTTAGCGCCATCGAGCGAGAGAAAGAGAGGATCGCGCAGGAGGACCTGTTGATGATAGCAGTCAGCGACGTTGATCTCGACGGATACGAAAGCGACCGTAGCGCCCTCTCCTCTTACTCCTCTTCCTCTTCATCCGCATCGTCCTCCTCCTCCACGTATCCCTCATCGCGCGACTCCTCCCCAGAGCCCTACATCCCCGCCTCCGTCGTCAGATCAGCTGCCCGAAGTCCCCGCTCTCCCCAGTCCCAGACGCGGAGCCCCACTGCCAGCTCACTTCGTCCGCGACGCGCACGGGCCAGCGAAGGGTCCAGCCTGGTAGCGCGGAGTTTTACTCTTTCGGGTATCTCGGCTGCCGGGAATCTAGATGAAGGCCTTATCCAGGCCTTCAATTCCCTGGGGCTGGAAGAACAGAGGAGCGTTCTTGACAAGGTTCCTGGATTGGCTGACGCCCTGGATCGTATGAAGATCAGCGGTGTCGCGCACGAAGAGAACGAGCTCGATACCAAACGACGGGGAGGAAAAGTGCGACGGTCAGCGAGGCTCCGCTCCACCTCCCCTTACTAGGCTGTGGTTGCCGCGACTTCCGTCGCTGCCACGTATACCTGTTTTCTTTCTTATCTCGCTTTCATCTCTGTGTAGTCATAGTCAGCTGTTGCATCTTTCTTGGAGCGTTGTCATTCTCACTTTTCCTTTCTCGCTGTTCCTCCTGTTTCTTGCTCTGTCCTGTGTCTCGCTATCTGTACAATAATATCTCTGCGTCGCGCGGTCCCTGCTCGCTCAATCAACGTGTGACAGTGGAGAAGGGGATTTCGCGAACGCACCGCCGGCTGGCGGAGTTACATTGCGGTCGTCGTCAACGTCGTCGACATCCTCTACGACACCAAGTACATCCACGCGACTAAACGGAAATCCTGCATACGCTCCCAATCAGAGACCTTGCTTCAACAACAAAAGGAGAGAAAAAACACGCACGAAAATTTGACCGAAAATCCAGTGGTGGGCGCCTATGACCTTGACCAACGCAAAATTGAGGCGCACCATCGCTCTCCATCGGCCACCGGTACTACCATGATACCCTGCTTAGACTTGGAGAACGAATGGCTTTCGATGGATCAGAAAAGGCAGTGAACATCCGAGCCGTGCTCCGCCGTCGAAGGATGTCGAGGACCAAGGTGCGAAGTAATTTGCGGTCTTGCAGGGTGGCAAAGCTCCCATGTTCGCGAGGACTGCTCATACAGGTATACATGATCGGTCTGATCATTGTGCGCCACGCACAGCAAGGATCGCGCGGGACAATTCGTTAAATGAATTTCGTTCAGTGGTAGGCCCAGATCTCAACCTGCAATGCGTCGTTGAACGATACACTATCATTCTAGGGACCAACAATAGCCTATCATAATCGATCAGAATCATTTTCGAATGTCAAGGCACAGAACGAGATGCTGATTCTTCACCTTATACGACGACACCCAATGAACTGGGAGCGGAAGCACTGTGACTTGAGACTGGCGGAGGACGAGGCAAAGCATGGTTTGAGCACACTGATGAGGTGAGGAGGGTGCTGGCGCAAGAATGGGGCCGAAAGGATTACGGTGAGTCCACGGGAAGAAATCGAACTTGATGCTGAGGGCCACCGAATAGGTGTTTGACTCAATACGGATGCTGATCAGGGCCGAGTGAGAGACTTAAAGGACTCGTCGTCGTATATGACCATCCTACACGGAACGAGGCACATCAAGCACGGCAAGGGTTGACGACCATGGCATGAAATATCCGCGGACCAGCTCGACAATTTATAGTCTTGACACGACATTCACGGGTCATCATGAGGCATTCGAGCATATGGTCACCACATGGTAACGTGCCCTCTTTTTGTGCCGTGAAGTGGGGTTCCTTCGACCATGAGGCTTTCTCTGACAATACCAATTGTCTGCAGCGACTTTGCCACGCAAACTCCGGAAAGATTGCGCTGATAGGACACTCTTCGGAATAGTATCCACATCCACAGCGAGGATAGTACTATTGATTCCAGCGACAATGGAGAGTCAGCGGTCACTCGGTCGTATTGTTCGGAAACTGACCGACCTTGGGGTCAAACACCCCAGATAGGAACGGCTACTTCCGCTGGCGACATGTAGGGTTCTGACGCGTCATCTGCTAGCGACAAATGGACGGCAATGGCTTGGACTGTGGGGGTTTCAGCTCGACTGACGGGGGAATCTTCCGAGCGTGGAATTATCTGTCAAAATATGCATCAGCGTCCGAACACTTTAGAGACTGTCAGAATACGCACTGGGACATCCGCTCCTTTATCTGTCAATCCGGAACGTTTTCCAACTGCTTTCAAGCGTCCTTCGTAATGGAATGCAAAACCTGTGTAGTGCGCTTTGGTCTCCGAGTTTGATGAACGCAAAGATCGAAGGCCCGATCCTGCTGTATTATGACTCTTCATGCCCGCTCATCTCAAAGCCTCCAATATCCCAACAATCCGGTACGTTTTTGCAGATCATCTCGACACTACGTTTGGTAAGCGCCCACAACTGGTAACGCGGAAAACTCACTTGTTCCTCAATATTTTTGCCGCATTATTCGCCATAGGTTCATACAGTGTCTTTTAGAGGACGTCCATAGTGATGATTTGATAGTAGGATGAGAGAGAGCAGAAGCTAACCACCCAAGGTCATAGCGATGTCGCTTGGGTGTGTTTGTTGTATCTTGTTTGTATGTGGTCAAAGCGTGTCAATAACCTGGATTCCAACAATTGCTTGTCGTCTATGTATTGTTACTATCACTTTGGTAAATCAGCACCACCCTTCTGTACAAGAATTTGAGGTGAAGTGATCATCAAAATTGTAGGGAGTTGCGCGGGCTCACGCGAGATTGGCCAAAGACGGAGATCTGAAGCAATGTCACGGTATTATGGGTAATATCCATGGGGAGGGGTTGTATGAGGCAATTGGAAATCTAAGTTCCTCAAAAAACATCAAAGCACTCGTCATGGTACAACAAACGCGGTGCGATTTCAATATTCTCGCTATTACTGGATGTATAGAATCTTGAATCTTGATAGCCATCCACATTTTCCTGGATCTCACCACTTCACTGACAAACACCCCAGATAATCGAATTCCCACTCAACGACATCCCCTCCCAAGATTTAAAAGACAATCCAAGCAACCCGAACAGGTCGTGATCAGAACGATCGGGAACTGCCGACGAGCGTGTTCTACCCGCCGAGTCATTGTTGGAGTCACTTAAATCACCTCCATCATCGATTCAACTACGGCGGAGGCTCTTCTCTCTGTGCGAGCATCTCCTTATTCGTGACCCTACAGACAATTGGACCCGAATGACTGCGAAAGGCGTGCCTTGCGGTCGAATGAAGCGCTTTGAAAATCAGACATTCATTCTGCTGCTGGTCGATGGGACGATCCGTGATGGTTCTCCATCTCTGATACATCCTGAGCATCACAGAGAGGACCATTTTATGAGCTAGATATCGTTTGATGATCAGTTTAACATGAGGGAGCGCTCAGCGCTGCGTTTGATGTGAGTCTTTTCGGCGAAATATCCTTCAATGTACTCATGCTCTTGATGGCGCTCCTAGTCATCTCTTTTCGCCTCGTAAAACTCATTTCGATGAAAAGTCTCTTTCTTTGATATAGTCTCGTCGACTTAACTCAGTACATTCGGAACAAATACCATCGGTCTCGGAGTCCCGGATAACCTCGTATTTGTGCATCCGAATCTTTGAAAGGCGGTCAGCGCAGCTCGTTGATGGCGCCCCATAGTTGTCCCATGGACCTCAGTACGAACATGCCTACCTCTTTCTGAGCTCTCTCAATACACTGTTCCGGTCCTCTTGACTCGAGATTTCGGCTATTGCACTCGATGTCTCTACTCGGACCGTGACTCAGAAATAGCCGTGGTACAGCATGTCGCCAGTCAGGTTCACCCACCCAACCTGCGTATCTCGGAATCATCTCTCGAGATCTACAGCATCTCCTAATTCCGTAGACGCGTAACCGTGAGTCGTGAGTATTGACTGGTACCATTCAGGGTCGTTATAACTCCGAGTCTTTACCACTGATCGCAGCCGTGACTCCTTTCTCAAGGCACGTTGGGTGGTGTAACGAATGCTAGTCTTTCTATTCGTCCTCCGCTGTAGCCTGGGAACTCGCCCGTAGAGAGTTCCCATTATTACTGATCACCCTTCCTTTCGTAGGTATACTTTCGTACTCATGTTCATCGGTTAGTTAGTAGTCTTACACGCTTTCCTGTATATAAGAGTGTTCGCTCTGCCCACTAGAGGGCAGAGTTAATCTACTGTACGAACAACCGTTCACTACTAGTGTGACTCTACCCAACTGTCAATAACTCCAACTCGTGTCGTCTATCACTACCGTGAGAACGCGACATATTTTGAACGTAACCAGTACACACCTTTAGACTTCTGGCGACTGACCGACGGCCTGATCAACCTCGACTCTTTCTCCAGCGAACACCGGAAAATTCTGCTTTTCTCTTTTAACTGTCGACATAACTTTTAGAAAAATTTCAGTATGCATACCAGAGCGAAGGATTACTCATCTACCGATGCTACTCCGGCCGACGTCGAGAGCACTATAGACCAGGTGAGTATTTCTTCTGTTGATGTAGAAAAGTCCTCGGGGATAGCTTCCCCTGGAGGCGACCGCGACCTCGATGTAGAAAATCGGGGAAGTAAGACGGTGTCGGTTCTAGAGACCGACGGTCCTTTGGGCGCTCTTGGAGCCGGGACCATACTCGATAGCGGTGGAGGGTTCCACGCTACTTTGAGTGGAGATTCGGCTGGACCTGATCTCGAAACTGGTGATGAGACTTCGGTTACTCATAGCAGTACCGATTTAGACTCACCTTATGTACCGTATGACGATACGTCATCCTTATCTCATTTGGACTCGTCTACCGGTCCTGGTAATGGTATTCTTGTTTTTCATGCTCAAGTCGATACTCTTGAAGAAGATGACGACGCTAGAGAAGGATCTGTGCATTCTGAGCAAACAGAAGAATACATGAATAGGCATTCCCGAATGAACAAAGGGAAAAAGACTGACCGGCGAGGTAATACTCTTGTCGAGTCTAGTATACCAGAAGAGAGGGACGAAGACCCTCGAGATATCCAAATAGAAAACGACCGTGCCGTCGCGCTAGCCCTTGAAAAGGAATTGAGAGCCCTAGACGAGGAGGATAGAATCGAACGAGATCGTATCAAAGTTCGAGAAAGACGACGTGCCGAATTGGTTAGAGCTCAAGAAGCAGCTCGCCGTGATATTCCGTCCAGGTCGGAAGCTAATGCTGGACCATCTAATAGGAATCATACGGATTCAGTTACTTCTAGGCAAAATAGAAGCGAAAATAGGAACGAATCTGAGAGAGAACGGCCGCCGGTCGGTTCTGGTAATAACAGAAGGAGGAATAATGCTCCGACTGAACAAATCCCAACCGATTTTCTTGAGGACATCATGAATGGAGCTCAAGGCGGTGGAGGCGGCGGAGGTTCAGATTCTTCGAGTTCCAGTAGTGATTCGGACTCTGATGACCCAGACGGTATCATTTCGGATTACTTCAAGGACTCCGATGACGAGGAACCAGACCCTGCTGCTTCTTCCGATGATGACGGAAACCGAAACTCTCGCGGAAAATCTGAACGCTTTAAACCTACTCGTCCTTTCGTGTATGAAGGCGAAGACAACTATGAAAAGTTTCAGAAGTGGGTATACGAGTGCTCGGTATTCATGAAAGATGCCAGAGTACCAAAAAATAGACAAGTCACTCAATTAAGTCCTTCTTTGGGAGGGCGAGCAGCTGATTTTTTCACCCATGTGGTAATTCAGAAGCCTAAGAAGAAATGGTCAATGTCTGATTTCATGAAAGCGCTATTCAAAGAGTGCTTCTCTGTAAATTTCAAAACTGAGACACGTGATAAATTTATGAATTGCAAGCAAAGGGGACGCCCTATCAAAGACTTTGGCAGAGAACTGACTGTGCTAGCCAAAACAATAGGAGGAGTTGATAAGAGGACCTTTTCAGCTACCCTATGGCATGGCGCAGATAATTGGCTGCGGACCAAATGGGCCGATCAAGGATTGAACCCTGAAAAGGATCCCTATAAAAAACTCCTCAAGTATGGCGAACGCTATGAAAAAGGCAGACAGTATGCCAAAGGCGAATCTGGAACTATTCGTTCTTCCTATGCAAAGGAGAGCGTCTCCAAAGAGGTTAAAAAAGAGGATTATAATCGCAAGCGAAAAAGGTCTAGGAAGCCTGCGAATGTTCCTAGTGATGAGCGCCCTAGATCGAAACCAAGGTTTCAGTCAAATGACAAGGGGAAATCTCATAATAATTACTCCCAAAGTAATAAATCGGCCAAACGGCTATCTCCACAGGAAATGGACCGACGCCGCGCTGAAAACTTGTGTTTCAACTGTGGGAAAGGGGGACACATGTCAAAGGACTGCCCTGAGAAGAATTCTACTAGGGCACCCCTAAAATCTGGAAGCGTTTCCATCATTACGGCATCAGCCAATATAGAAGAAAGCAAGGGAAAAACCAGAAAGCCTAACTTGCATATGATGGCTGCAACTCTCGTTTTTGATTCGCTCTTGACGTCCCCCTCAGGAACGTTTGAGACCCCTTCCAAACTCTTCTCTTTTGATCCAGACGACGTTGTTCTGGACCCATCTTTAGCTGTTAAAGGCATTCCTCCACCTCGTGTTGAAGAAACGCCTTCCACATCCGCTGATATGGGACAAGTTGTAGCAACTCCTGGTGCTCCTAACCGTCGCCTGGGAGAGGAGGTTAACCTTTGGTTGAAAGTGCATCGCCACGTATCTGCTTATGACGCGGCCAAGGGATTGACCGCTATTGTGGCGGAGCAATTACTGAATAGCACTCTATATTTCCCCGGAGATGAGCTCTTCCCCACAAGGATTGAGTCAGGTGTCGTATACCGAAATCGATGGATCATTACTTCGAATCGAACTCACCTCATCATGCGAGACCGGATCCTCAATCGCGTTTATCAGTATCATTGGGAAAACGTTTTGGATCCCGATGGATGGAACCCATTGGATCATATCTTCCAGATGAAGACAACGGAAATGTTGAATGCTAAAAGTAAAACTTGGGTCAGCAATGGTATTGTGAACCAATTTATCGCATCGCAATACTCAGCTGATCATAAACTTCTCATTTCGGCAGCCAGAGAATCCGAAGACTCTGAAGGATGCTCGACTGATTCTGACGATATTAATCTGGATACCGAAGCGAAGATGTTGGCTAAGAGTGGATACGTCAATTATCAAGGATTGAAGTACTCGACCTTCAAGCAGATGGCGAGGCGGATTAATCGTGCTGCTACCGGCGAGTTTAAGATATGTAAGTCTCCAAATGGGAAGCTTACCGTCAATCGCCTCCCTAAATTCAAATTTGATCCTAAATTTCGTCGCTCTGAAGGGCTAAGCAACTTCCCTATGCGATATTCCTATCGCTTCATCAAGGAATCCAACAAGGGACCTACCATTGTCACGAGCGATGACGAAGCTGAGCTAGGCGATGACGAGAAAGACGTCGATCGAATGGACTGCGAGGATAATCGCTCGATTGACATCGAACGTAAGTTGGGGGAATTAGGTGACGAAACGCCTGATGACTTACCCGATTTGATACCTCTATCAGATTCTGAAGACGAGGATGATGAAATGGAGGCACAGGAAGCCAAAGGAACAAGTAAGAAACTTCCTTCGCTGTCCGAAATATGGGATCGCCTTGACGATAACGGTAATCCGATAGGTGAAATGCAATTTGGAGCCTACAAATACGACCCGTTGACTGATAAGTTCCCTCCAAAAGGCAAGGATAACGGGAACGTACCTTCAAACTCGTCTCCTACCGGTGAATCTGCATTCTCTCCGCACGGATACGTCAAATCTTTCCCTCCCGAACTTCGTATTTCGACTCCAGATACCGGCCGACCTCCAACTCGTCGAGCATACGTCCAGTATGACGAAAGCATGGGATCTCCGGACCCTGATGAGAAGAAGAAGCTCGAGGAATGCACTGAATACGTCAATAAGTTCAATGCTTCCGCGTTTTTGAGTGCTTGCTCAGCGAAATTAGAACGTACGTCTTCGAGACCTAAGGATTTCACTCGCGCAATTCCTAAACCGTTGATCCTAGATATCATGGTGAATAAGAAACCCGCTACCGCATTGGTCGATTCTGGTTCGTTAGCCGATTTCTTGTCAACAACTTTGGCTGATCAATTGGGTTTGAAAAGAATACCTCTAGAAAAACCCATCCAAGTCCAACTCGCAACTCGAGGATCCAGGACAGTGGTCAACTACGGAGCAAGTGCGCGGCTTGAGTGGGATTCGATTTCAGAAATCCGTCGATTTGATATAATGAATCTTGACGGTTATGATGTAATATTGGGCACGCCGTTTATCTTCCAACATAGTTTGTCGTTGGGTTTAAACCCATCTCGAATCATCATTGGTTCTCCAAGCTCTATGCCTATTGAGGGAGACGAAAATATCATCGAAATAGCCTCGCGATCTGCAGATATATTGGAGGAAGACCTACAAAAACATCGAGATCTCTTACTAGAGCAAGCGAAGCCCCTATGTAAAACTGCCTTGGATACCGATCTACCACCTCTTAGGGAAATCAACCATCAAATCCCCATCATCGATCCCGAAAAGAAGTATCATTGGCGACCTTCCAAGTGTCCTGAGTCACTAAAAGAGCTGTGGCGAGAAAAAAGGGACGCGTACCTGAAAAGTGGTCGATGGGAATTCCGTCCGGCAACGAATGCGGTACCAATGTTGTTGCTTCGTGAGGTAAAGAAAGACGGTTCTATCAAGTTACGGACTGTTATCGATTGTCGAGAACGAAATGATAACACTCACAAGTTAGCATCTCCCCTTCCCGATATAGAGCAAATTCTCTATAAATTAGCTCGATATAAGTATGTCTCCGTCATCGATGGGAAAGATGCGTATGAGCAGATCCAAGTCGATCCTTCGATGGTACACCTTACGGCTTTCATTACTCCTGATGGGACAATGATCAGCCATGTGATGCAACAAGGAGATACAAATGCTTGCGCAACTTACCAGACTTTGATGAATTATATTCTCGGCGAAATCAAAGGTCGTATGGTCGAGAATTATCTTGATGATCTATTCTGTTTCGGTGAGACGATAGAACTTCATGATAAGTCAGTATTTACTGTATTTCGCATCCTGAAGCGAAATGAGTTGTATCTGAGTCTTCCAAAAATCAATCTCTTACCTCCGTCGTATTACGCGTTAGGAAGTGTGCTTGATAGGAAAGGAATCAAGTTAGATCCCCATAAAGTTGATAATATCTTGAAGTGGAAGACCCCTTCGAATCGCCAACTGCTTATGGAGTTCATTGGCGCGGTTGGTTATTTGGCTCCTGGAATATCCGTGGTCAGGATCCCAATGGGACATTTATCAACTTTAACCGGGACGAACTCTACCTGGAAATGGGGATTCACCGAACAAAGATCTTTCGATACTATTAAGCGCTTAGTAGCTGATCATAGGGATACTCACCGAGTGCCTTTGGACTACTCCCCCAATGCTAAACCGATCTGGGTCGTAACGGACGCTAGTTTTACTGGGATTAGTGTTCTGAGGTCCAGTCACGACTGGACTTTTGACCCCCGGAGGGTGTGACTGGCAACTGCCGGTCCGGTTGCCGTCCAAAATTTTGTGTGACTGGCAACTGCGACTGCGGTTGCGGTCCGGCGACCGGTCACGGCTGCGACCAGTTGCGCAACCAGTCATGGCCACTTTTTCCAGTCACAACTGGTCTTTTATCAGTATTTTAATCATTATTATATTATATATACTGTATATACACCTCATATGGTATGTTAGATGCATATAGAGACCAATATATACCAGATATGTCACTATAAACACC
>KV428226.1:0-40429 GCA_001632355.1 Sistotremastrum suecicum HHB10207 ss-3
GAAATCGGACAAGAATTGCGCTCCCGAGAGGCTTTTCGATGAAATAGGCGCCGGGCGCTTAGCGAGGGGGAAGTCGAGGGAGAGCCGGGGGGGCTGAGCGCAAAGTCCGCTATCGACTTCGCTTAGTAACGGCGCTCGGACGTAGTTGAATATATAAAATGATTTATTTATTTAATTACTATATATATCCCGTGGGTTATTCCCTTTCTCGGCGGCCAGGGTCCTACAAGCACCGCTATCGAGCCGTTACCCCTGCTCGTCCACAGCAGCGAGAGTATCGGGGGTCCTGTCTTATGGATGCTGCGCAGTGCCAAGAGTCCCGGAAGGAAATTACATAATACACGTCTTCGAGCTGCTCGTTCACTTGGTTATTCGTCGTGAGAGACGTCCATCACGATTCTGAATACGAGGAAGAGCATTGAGATCATTTCATCACCCTCACTGTTGCTTTTGAGCCCGAACATCACCTTACAACACCCGCGGAGCAATTTCTTAGTTGCCTTGGCCCTTGGACCGACGGCATGCCGCCACGAAGAATACAGGACGTCTTTCGATACAGAAGACCTTCAAGCGCAGTCTATGAAGCATGCACGAACCATCGGCCAGCTAGGGCCTAGTCAGTATACCGCATCCTGCATGCGCACGACGCGTGAGGGTCATTGGTACTTCATTGGTACGCCAACTCAGGCACCGCCCCAAATAAGGGTTGTCATCGCCATCATCAGCCTTGAGTTCCGGTTGGTTGTGACTGGGTGCATCGGCAGAGCAGTCTTCGACGTCGAGAATGTCGAATCGTACCCCAGCTTCAGTGAGTGTTTAGGATGTTTCGTAGATCAGTTTGATGACAAAGATTGCAGCCGAATCAACTGCCTTCTCAGCTCAAGCAACGACTGCTTGCTGGATCTACAGTCGTTCAAAGCCTCAACGATGATGTTAGATATTCATGTCGCGGATTAACATCGTGTCGACTTGCAGCGCTCAATGCAGTTCGATTGGTGCTCACGCAGGAGAGATTGATAGGACCAGGATGGGCTTTATTGGAAGCCATTGAGGACGAAGGGGCATTGGAGGTACGTCATCCTAGTCGTCCTACCACATACGCGCAACTAATCATTGGAAAAGGAAGTCATGCTGATCTGCACATGTGGGTCAAGCGCAGACTGTCCAGACGACGTTGGGATCCGTACCCTTCAATCGCTTCCGCTATTCGAGCATTCATTGAAGAACGTTGTTGGAAAACCTACTCCTCCTCATACATCGAACAACGATCTAAGCTCATGGCTACAGTGCGTAACATTGGTTCCTTGTGAGATTCATCACCGATCAAATCGTATAGTCGACTAGAAACCATGTCCGAATCCCAATCTCCTATGACAGGCCCGTCAACTTCCTCCCACTCAGTGATCATCTCGGGGTATTCAGACGTCCTTTCCATCACCTACATTCCGATACAACACCCCACTCTTCACGGTGTCTTCGCCGTCTTCGACTCGCAACCTCGTCCCGCCAGAGCAATCAAGGGACCTTCTTTCATCTTCTCTCATTCAGCGGAACGTGTCTCCGCATACCTCACACAACTCTTCCGAGAATCTCACAAAACCCTCACTCACGACTCGGCTAAAATGACCACCGACTTCTTCACTATCTCTCCGGCTTTCAGTGCCGACTCAGAAGTCATAGCGGCCTACGCTGCGAACCTGAAATTATGCGAGTTAACGACAGAAGTTGACGATCTACGCTCCACTATCCGCGTTCAAAAGGGCAAGGCCGTCGATCCTTCTGCTTCAGCGCCTAACATCGGGGGACGACATCCCGCCGAAACTAAATTGTTTGCTGCGGAAGAACTCATCAAAGCCCTTCGAGCAGAAAAGGAAGGAGCCTACTTCGAATCCCAGAACCAACTGCGGGATGCGAATCGAGAACTACAGCGTCTTCGTCATCAATTGAACGATAGAACGACAGCTCTCCAAACCACACAGAGAGACCTACTTGCGGTCCAACAGGGGAATATACAGCTTCGTCAGGAGCTTGCAGATCTCCGCACACTCAGCGATGAGGCCAAGCGACAGCGGGACGATCTATCACGGAATCTCGACGTTCAGCAGAATCATCACGTGACTCAACTGCAGGCGCTTACGGCGGAACATCAGCGACAACGGATAGAACTCATGCAGACGCAGCGAACGTCGCTAGATGAGATCGCTAGCCTTACGCGGAGAGTCCACGAACTGGAAGATCGCCGAACAATACCTCCCGCTCAAGATCCAGTCCCTCCTGTTGAAGACGTACGTGTTGATCCACGCTCCCCAGAAAGTGGACAAGAGACGCCTGTACGCCGTCCGACACTCGAGGAGAACGAAATGCTTCTGTGGCAGCTGCTAGCGGAGGAAAATGCTGTTCAAGATGCCATCGAATTACACCACGTCATCGACTTCGACGGAAACGTCGGACAACAGCTTCAAATCCTAAACGAAGAAGCTCACCGAGCATCGCCCGTTCAAATCGTACCCGAAGAAGAACCCGAAGTCCTATCAGATACGCCGAAGTTCTCGTGCAACGTATGTCTGGATGAACATCCCTTAGAGGACGTTGCAGTCGTCGAAGGATGCGGTCACGAATTCTGTCGTGATTGCATGAAGGACTTCATAGAATCCAAACTCTCGGACGGACAATATCCAGTTATGTGTCCTATATGTCAAGCTTCCAGGGATAATACCGGTGCCCCTCGCGGATGTGAGTTGCTCTTCTTCGTCGGCGCCTGCGACTGCTCATAATGGTCTCATAGATGTCGGAAGATATTTGATTGATCAACTCGGTTTCACCCAGGAGCAGTACAACAAATGGATCGAACTGGAACTAAACCAACATTCCATGACCCTCGAATGCCGCCGGTACGTCCCTCCTTCACTTTCCTCGCGTTCTTCGTATGACGTCATTTTCGTAGATGTGGATCTTCTTCTCTAGTCTCACGGGAGGACTTCATAAGTGCAGAGATCTTCCATTGTCCAAGCTCGGAGTGCGATCATGTTTGGTGTAAGAGATGTGGGAAGACGATCGAAGCAGCTGAAGACGATGAAGACGATGACGTCAGTCATTCGTGTGATGGGTCTACGGAATTTGCGAGACTCATGTCTCACAGCGGGTGGAAGGCTTGTCCCGGTACGTATTCTCAATACCACAATAATGATTCGTCGTTGACGAGACGTACAGGATGTGAAACGCCGATCGAAAAGACCGAAGGATGCAATCATATCACGGTAAGTGATAGCATCTCAAGATTATCATCGCAGGCTCATTTGCGTCTTAGTGTCAAGTATCTGGTTGCAATACGTAAGTCATCTCCTTCCCTCATCGATCCTGCTCTCATCATGCAACAGGCATTTCTGTTACAAATGCGGCGAAACGATAATCCGGTCCACCGATAACACTGAGATCAGTGCGGCTTGGAGATCCCATTTCTCGGCTGATTGTCCTCTATATGGTATGCCTCTTTGACTTGGTTATGATTCTAGGTTTCTCATCTCTTTTTAGGCGAATGAAGCAGCTATTTTTGCATTATGTTGTATCAAGAACCGAGCGCTTGTAATCTATCCATCATTTCTCTTCCTCTGTATCCCTCTATTGCAACGCCTTCCTTTGTTTCTTTTTTTGAATCATTAGTGATCATAGTAGTGCCCAATCCTAACGTGGAGTGCATCGATACGACGATCGTATTATGATGAGTAAAATATTCAGAACGGTATGCGCAAAGCTGCTGGGACCAACTTCCTACTGTATCATTCGGTATCATTGAACTGTAGCATTGAAAGTTTGAACTTGTCACTATCAACTCCAGGCTTTGGGATATCACCCTGCTCACTGCAGTCTTTGACTCCGGCGCTAATACATTCCGATGTCCGACTCTTTTTCCGCTCACCTGCAGTCAACCTTCGATGCCAGATGCTGGAGTCGGCGTGTCAGCGCCATCTTCTCAGGTCAATCAAGTAGCTCTGACATCGGAACGAAAATGGGCACATTCTTCGTACGTGCTCACAGTATACAAACTCTTCAAGCATCATCAAAAATTAATTTGATAGATGGCCAGCCTGGTTACTTTCAGGAACATGTACGACATTCTTCCCACATAACTCATCTGGCAACGCCTTATCTCATGCTTGAAAGTCCTAGGATCGACAGCAATAGCACCTAGAGGCCCACCCTCGCTCCCACCTCTCGTATTTCGCCTCGGCTTCTCGTTCATATTCGCAGGAGCGGGATATGTTACATCTACAGGGGATATCAGAAATGGGAACGGGATTACCACAGGTGCGACAGACATACCATTTCATGTCGACTCTTATTGATTAGGTTCCAGCGTGGTCACTCATATATCTCTTCCTGAACGCTCGTAATTCCCTTAGACGCCCGTGGCATCCTGTCGGACTTGGGTTAACGGTCGCAACCTCGTTATGCGCAGGCATCTACGGAGAGAACTATTTCCAATCGCAAAACTTTCTCAACGAAAAGACGGATTCTTAAGCCATCGTCGGCCGTCGACCGGCATCTCCCACTGCATCACCACGAGATTCTACGTAATTAATCCCCCCCGCTCTCCAACCACACTATCTAATGATCTGTCTTCTATCACGACTTTGACTGACCGGACTAATAAAGCTCCTCATTCCTACTACATACCCGACCCCCCTTGCCCATCTGCGCATGTTTTGAAATAATCTGTCTAGTGTGTTCTTGCCAAATTTGAAACAGAGCGGGCTTTGAAGCTCAGAACCTGAGGGATCAAACATCCAGCCGAGATTTTATCTCATTGCCTCTGAACCCTTCAATGGCGGACACTTGTCTATCTTCGCGGCGCCAGTATGGCTCAGGATCGGCCCTGTTTCATGGAGGCAGTGAGCGAAAACGAACCAGAAGGATATTATCCGTTCACAGGTGTTCTGGCACGATGTTTGGCATCAGAATTTCTACCGCTTTCGGAGACGAACCCACATAGGTCCTTCATCAGTCGTTCCAGATTGTCTGATTCTCCGGCCTGTCTTGCGAGACAATAATTCAGTTCTCTCCCAGTCTCCGAGCCCTCCTGTCATATGAAACGGTTGCTGGGGATCCCATTGATGCCTCAGCTTCTGTATAATCCCCAAGTGAACGCGCAGTTACACATCGAACCCCGTCGAGACCGGTCTACCCTCCCTCCTTTTTCAGCAAAATGATTTTGGGTATATACCGATGCACGTGAAGGTAGACCAGAAAGGAAAGGTGGCATGACGAAAGACAAGGAATCCATGAGATCATAAAGAATATTTCAAGCCTTTTCGGCCGCGAGCGCTTGAGCTTTGTCGTCCTAAAGCGCTCAACCCCTTTCCTTAAAGGGGCGAAATGCAACCGAGGTCCCGGCCAGTTTGGCGCCAACAAGGAATTACGAGAGACTTGCTAAATGCGGATGCGAGAGTGGTGATTGTTCGTTTCGCTTAAATACTTTAAATACCCATTACATGTAAAATCGGTCCCACGAGCGACGTCCCCCTCCCTGCAACGTCCCCCGCCCCTGCGCAGCGAAACCCAACCTCTGACGTTCAGTCTCCCTCAAGATTTAGCTATATCCTGCTATGAGGACTCTTCACCCTCCTCGCCCTACGGCTCTCGTGAGCCATGTAATCCCTCTCGAAATCCCTCTGTGGTGCCCGCTCCCAACTGATTTATCTCAGCTACCCACCATTGCGCCACCGACCCCAACGTCAAACCCACGCACACCACCTCAACAAATCGCTACGAGCGATTACAACCCAGAGCGCCCTTCTCCTGACTCTTCAGAGCATCCCCACGAGGAGAAAGGCGTGCCACCAACGCTGCGTGTTGAAGCTTGCGCTTCAACCGGATCACATTCCAACAGAACACTGTCGAATCATGATTCGGCAGAAGTCTCTCCTGGCGACTCTCAACCAACAACGCCAGACAGTGACACATCCCACGGCTCTCCAAAGCGCTGTAAGCGCAAGAGAGGAGGAAGTGATGAGGAAAGCCTGGACGATGAAGGTGAGCAAGGCCTAAGCTCTCGTTTTCAACGCCTTATATCCTCATCAATGAATCTTCAGAACCTCATCTCCATCACCGCAATCACAAGAGAATCGCGATTGATGGGATATCAGAGGTAAGCCCGAATTTTACAAAATGTCGTTCCGACATTCCCCGATATTGACTGTTGTTTGGTGCAGTGGGGCCGCTCATCTAGCAAGTCCCATCCTGGAAGATCAGCAGAATTCATCGCAAGATTGGACGAGAATGAAGGCTCGCCGAGCGATGACGATCCGACACCGGACGGAATCCCAGCACTCGAGGAGCCTACCATCGTCACACCTTCGCCTTCTACATTCCAGCCGCAGCTTACAAGACCCTTTTGCCCCGCATTTCGGCATTTCAGAGATATCTTCTTCGAAGAAGTCCGTGGCAGAGAGATCGCCGGTTTCGGGACGAATATCGATCGCGAGCCATCGGAAGATATCGATGCCATCTTTGCCGATCCGAAAGCCCCTCCAACAGTCTCTATCTGGGGCCTTCGTGCGCTGGTATTGATGATTGTGTATCACGGTTATTGCTTCAGTTTGGAACGGTCGTTGCCTCCTGTAAGAATCCCGAAGTTTTGCTTCTTATGCTTGTTCATTTTATCGTCAGGTTGAATTGGGTGTGACGAAGGAGACTTTCAAGATCGAAGATCTCTATATGTCCGGCCTCAGACAGGCAGCTCAGTATTGCCTTGGAATGATACGCTGGGAAGATATCGAAGACGTAGCCGCCATTCAAGCGACGTGCGTGTTTTATTTACCTTACCGAGGCGACGAACTGAATCGCGGTTGTATAGTACTTTGATCGGGATCGCACATCTCCAAAGGAATCGCAAGTCGGGAGTTGATGCAGCTTATGCCAAAACTGTATTGCAAGCGCATCTTGCGATGCGCAGACTCTGTTCCTGGGCCTTTCAAGGCGGATGTCCCTGGAGGTCACCACAATTTTGGAGAGCACTAGAAGGAGAGGTACGCCTATCATCTCCATCCACATGATCCTGCAGCTCCTAATTTCCCGAACTCCAGATGGCCCTGCAGCTCGCCATGGAAATCTGCTTCGTAGAACGCAGTTTAGATCTACCCGATTTGGACGAGAATCTGCTTATCTTGGACACCCTGCATCAGAACGAGAGTGATACGATGGACGTTGGGAGGGATAGCCGCCTCTTCTATGCTACGATGACACTTTCGACGCTAAAGAATCGTCTGGTGAGGACAGTGTTTTTGACCGATAACTTCGTCTTTCTCACGATCATGACCTTCCTCTGGATGTAGATGAAATCATTGTCAGAGCCATCTTCTCTCCCACGGGAGGTGTTGGTTATGCGGCTGAAGATTACTGTAGAGAAATTCAAAGCCAAGCTTGAGAAGCTTGCGACGCAAGGAATCCTGTGTCCAAGATTGGCTGAACTCGTATCGATCGTGGAAGAAAATATTCGATCGGATACGTACGTCCATTTTCGCAGTCCCCGGAGGCGAACATTAACATGATCTACAGGATCCCGGACGTCTCATTCTTGAGAACCGCCTTCGCTGCCGATTTTCCTCATCTACAAGAAAGGCAGCTACTTGGGCGCCAAGCCTAGGTCACATGACGTAATTTGACATATTTGACGCCATTGACATTCAGCGATGTGTGTATCATTATACAGTTGGTTTGCAAATTCCAGTCGGAACTCATCGTGTCGGATGTGATTCGGCAGGTTGAGACATCGCAAGTGTACTTAATGTGCTCCCAGTTGCTTGACCCGATGAAATCATCGATATAATGCGCGAAGCTTGTGCTTCTACAATAAACAGCGTGTTTTGTAATTCACTAGTGTATATAACATCGATGCTATGTAATAATTTACAAGCACTGGCAGTAGTCTGAAGAAAGGCCACAAGATCAGTACAATGATACGATCAAACTACGAAAGACTCACAAGCGTTGGAACACTGGCAAGTGTATCCAGTAGCGCAAATAGTGGGACCGGTCCAGCCGATACCGCCACATTGACCCCAATGAGCAGAGGTAGCGCCCGAAGCGGGAGATGAAGTAGTCGAAGTAGATTTTGAAGAGGAGGAAGATGAGGAAGATGAGATAGTAGTAGACTTGGACGAAGAAGAAGACGAAGAGGAAGATCCTCCGCTTCCGCTGATAGCAGCGTTAAGCTTGCTCTGGACGAATGCGAGGGCGACGGAGCCGTATTCGGTGGCATAACCCTGATGAGTAGCGGCGTTGTTACCGTTGCAGCAGTAGGGGTCGGAGGAGTCGCAGTATGATTGGATGTTGGAAGCGTAGGGGCATTGGAAACCGGTTGGGCGGGGAGCGAACTATATGAGCAGATGAGCAAAGTGGCGGATTATGATGAAATGTAGATGAGACTTACACCACTGGCTTCGCAAGTGCCGACGTTGAAAGACAGGCCGGGGATGTGACGGGGGTCACCCATGAAGATAGCAGCCTTGATAGCAGCCAAAGAGGCAGGGGTGAGGTTGTACTGGTTGGCAGCGAGACCCTCGTTCGAGTCACCTCCTCCACAGTAGGCATCGTCGAAGATTTGGCCACCCTAATAATGGGATATGATGAGGACACACTTCGAGAACCCCGGCAAGAATGGGACACGTACCTGAGAGTAACCGACCAAGACGAGGAAAGTGTTAGGGCACTTCGAATTGAAGCCGTCAACGGCGGCCTGTACAGCTTCGACACCCTGGATGACTGAGTCGGCGTAGCTGACGTCACCGCATGAGGATTGACCACCGCAAGCAGGGTAGACAATAGCCTCAGAGGTAGCACCGGGGTAGGCGTTGACGATAGACTGAACGACTGATTGAGAAGTACCGTATCCAGGGGGAGCAGTAGTCTCGCGAGCACCGAAGACGTGGACCTGTGGGCAACTCTGTGCAAAGACGAGAGATGCGCTCAAAAGGGCGAGAGTTGCGACGCGGATGACAGCCATTGCAAGAGAGGTCTGAGGAAAACCGACATTGCCAACTCCCAGTTTTATAGCACCTGCTATCGACCCTAGCCAACATGCGTCTAAAAATGTCCTGAGCTATTTGGGTCCACTCCGGGAATGTCGTCGATGGTTCTTCTGATAATGAATGCGTTAGACTCGTCGTGACCTGAAATCGCTAATTAACCGGTTCCGTTTTCTT
This sequence comes from Sistotremastrum suecicum HHB10207 ss-3, assembly GCA_001632355.1. NCBI lineage: Eukaryota > Fungi > Basidiomycota > Agaricomycetes > Sistotremastrales > Sistotremastraceae > Sistotremastrum > Sistotremastrum suecicum. Next base: position 9,201 of record KV428226.1, read on the forward strand.
CCGATCGATGAGCAAGCAAAGTCATGAGACGGTCCCAGCAGTTGATCGAACTCGATGCTCGAGTGCAGCCCTGTACAGCAGCCTATTTCTGCAGACCGAAATATCGCCAAGGAAATCAGTGAGTGCTATTGAGCAGGTACGACAAAGGCAAAAAGCAGCGTTCGCAAATAGCTACGGCCCGTGGAGATCATGCTGAAAGAAAGAAAACAAGTGAGGGCACCGTTCGATCGATGCGCAGAAACCACGGCGGTCGAGGGCGATGTGCTGTGCCACGTCTTCAAAGTCACGCGTCACACCGCGTGGTCACGGTGGCCATGACGAGTTCCCCCAACCACTTTCAGGACCCTGTGCAGGCGAATATTCCTGACTGTCGAGAGCATGGGGATGGAAAGGCACTATTTTATATTGTTGTTGAAAGAGATTGATCGACTGACATAGCGACGGACTTAGAAAATGGTGTCGGGTATACCGGAGAACATAACCGTGAGGTCGGTTATGTAAGCAGGAACCTAGCCCGAGAAGACTTTGAATAAGAACATGGCGATCGCTCCGGTGATCAGATAGGCTTCAAACTTCATGTTACAAGGGACTGCAACACGAAGACTGCGCCACTTCTTGAATTAGATCTTGAAACAGACGCTCTTACGAATGGGTCTCCGATTCGGCAACTTCGGCATCGACCTAATCGAACTTCAGATATTCCGAATAGCCAAACGGAACGCACCCGATTGAGTATCAAACCTTTGATCCTATTTTTTCCCATATATGCTACATAGCCTGCTAAATTCGAGTCGCTGATCATAAGCTGGAGCGCGTTTGTTTGCTAGTGGGATTTTTCGAGCGACGAAACTCAATCTCCCGATACTTTTACTGTACATGTGGACTCATAAAGCTATGAACCAGTCGTGCACATCTTAGGAATCCTACCTCTCAGTTCTCAGACAACGAGACTGTATATATGCTCTCCGGTCCCAGAATGCATTGGCCAGGGAAGGCTCCGAGTCCGTCCGAGATGAATGTCTACTAGTGCCATCAATGTAACAGTACCTCGTGTTGCCCAAACTGACTGCGGCTCATTTCATTCTACACTGCGCAATTTCAGTGATCTTTTACACGTACCGTGACCTTTCTGGATAGACGCTTGCGCGTTGCGTTGAGCGACCACTCAATCACGCCGGCGCCGTGCTCTATTCTCACCAAAATCACGATCATTATTATCAGAATGATGAACGGAGGCAAAATTTCTTCTCAAGTCCTATTATGAGCTTTGGCATCAGGCATAGGTTGACGACGGGGGGTGCGATTGACATTATGGTGAAGTCCTGAGTGAGGAACAAAAAAAGGGGGACGTGCACCACGTATCGGGGATGACCGATTCTTTGAGGCCAAATTGCCAAATGTCGAGAAGACGGATGTGAGTGGCTTGAGGAACAAGGGTCGCACCCCATATGATGTAGGTAAAATTAGTAACCCTGAGGAAACATCGAGATGATCTGAGAACATGTTTGATTTCAGCGTATAGATCGGAGAACCAATCAGTTTAGACCAATAGGTCACCAACTCGGCCGAGTCTTGGCTAATGTTTTGTCTTCAGGATCTCTAGTATGAATGACGTGCACCCATACTTTTTTCTCTGTGAAGGCAACACAACAATATGCCAAGCAATCCGCAGCGTTTCAAGCGAAGTTCCAGGCCCACGCGAGCGAAACAAAGAAGCCCTGTCAGACCGAAAATAGCCAAAAAATCAGATGCGGTTGCGCGAAAAAACAGCTCGCGGAGACCATGCGGGCAGTCTTATACGTAGCACAACTACATGCAACGACTGTATTTCTCCGCCACCCACGTCACACCTGATCGACACTAGGTGGGTGTCTCTTGACAGCGGTAAGACGAAGGGTACTCTCGACCGCCGAGCTGAACGAACATTTTAGATCAGTTCACGTTGAACAGGGTTCATCGATTCCAAGCTACGAGATAAATCAGTCTCGGCGGAACTCGGAACTTTGACGAGCATATCACAATCGAATGCTTATCTGTTTTTAGCTGGACTGCGGGAATAATTACACGAGGCAGGGTTGTTCGTCATTCTACGCGTGTAATAGCCGGCCAAATAGGGCATGGGAACGATCCAAACGCATTCCGCAGCAGTGTGATCAGGTTCCACACCATCGCACTGGCAGAAGGCCGAGCCCGCAGTCACACTTTAGGTTCAGGTTGCGGAATTCGCAGTCTTAGATGCGAGACGTGGGCAACAGGGGTCTCGTTTTTCTTTGCCATCGTTCATGATCATTTTCTTGCCAGTCCCCGAAAGCGATGACCTTCGCCAAGGTGAACAGTCGGCATCCGTATTCCTCGATGGCCTTGAGGAACTTCAGCCAAAAATAGAGACGTTGATGCAGCCAAAAGTAAGAGCCCTAATGCCGATCTCCAGCCTTATCTCCAGCTGACTCGCACGGTGAGTCGGTGCAAGATGACGAGGCACGTCGAGACACAGCTTCACAAATCAATGCCGCAAGAAATGAAGTCCGAAACTTAGCTAAAGTAAGTCATTATATCGGCAACTTGAGGTGCGAATGCAGGAGATTGATGGATCCCAGAGCGTGATGTTATTGCAAGGCGTCGAGCGAACCAAGGCATTCAATCAATTAGTGGAGGCCCGAAAGACGATAAAGAGGTTGAATTTAGCGGATGACAACGCTAAAGTGAAAGAGAGGCTGCCGTATGGCATCTCTTCCCCTTTGCGCCGTCAGTCGTCTTCATCCTCGATGTCGACAGCGAAGGAGTTCCCACGCTCGATTCGCAGCCATTCATATACGAATGGTGAAAAGGATTTGACCTGTTCTCGGTAGGTCATATTATCCTATTAACTGAGATATACCTGACTATGACAGTTATGATGGGTCAATCCATGATTTTGCCTCGGAGGAATCGTCGGTTTCAGCTGGGATCGACGACATTAGTGTCATTGCGGTAGCAAACTGGAACCCAACTCCCTCTGCTCGGAAAAAGACGACAGCTGCAACTCTAGCAAGACATGGACGCTCACCTAGTTGGGTGCTCGAACCTGAAATTTTGCGCCGAGATCCCAAGACACATGCGAGCTCCTCACAATCCCGGAAAATGATAGACGGTTATCTCAAGGTTGTTCGATGGCGAGAGAGTCTTTATGACTCGAGCGCGATAACTCCACAAGGCATTTGAAGATGGTTTCTCGGTATGCGCCCATTTCTTGTTGATATTTGCATGTGTACATTACCAATGTTGCATCGGCTGCCGAATCTAAACAAAGCTCTGGCTTTTATTGTAAGAGGGGGAGTACGACACGGTGAACTCGCCTGTGGGCATTGACAGAAATTGAGATCGCGCCATTTCGTTTGGACCAATCATAGGATCATGTCTGATCTCGTGCAAGAACAGAACGCCTGGATGTCCAAGGACCCTCGAAGTTGGCCGTCGGCTGTGTCCGAAATTCACTGCGAAAGGCATTTCCGGTGGCGGACTCCGGAGCGGAACCCAGCTACCCGAGCGCGCTGCAGTCTGCTCTCTGCGGGCCCTCTACAACATCTCACACCTTTAAAGCTCCACTCTCTTCACTTTCCAGGCCCTGTGCAAACCAAACGATGGACATCACGGGCAAAAATTATTTCCTGAGTTGAAGGAGCGTTAGGCTGACTTAGCAATAGTTCATCGAGCTACGGGCCTGCCCACGAAGCTAGGAAAACGACAAGCAGACATATATGTTCTCCTACGAATAGGGAAGGAACAGCACAGTACCAAGACCATACGAGCTAGCCCATCTCCAGTCTGGAATACCTCATTTCGATTCAAGACGGTGGCACGGGGTGATCAAGATGTCCAAGTGCAAATTCTGAACAAGAAAACATTGGGGTCGGATCACCTTATTTTGAGCGTTAGAAGGAGCTTAGCACAAGCAATCTCTCAAGCACAGGGACAAGGTGCGTGGATCGTCAGCTATATCTATCCCTGCCTTACTCAGTTGAATCCCAGAATTCGTACTGGATCTTGGCGAATCTCCTAATGAACCAAAAACGCGCATTCAACTCATTCTTTCCATGAAAATGCACGAGGCTAAACCTCCTTCTTCGCCGCCCATGCTTCCTAGCCCCAAATCATCGCACTCTCTGCCAGTGCCTGCCGAAATAAGGCAACCAGTATCGAAACTGCCCAGTGCTAGGGCTGCACCACCCCCACCCCCAAATGACTCCGCGTGGTCTTCACTTCTATCGGTGGTATCTAGGTTAGATGGTGTTGTGAGGTTAATTGATGATGTGGCACGGGTAAGTCGCTCCGTCATTAGCTTCAATATGCGTGTCTGACGCATGGAGTGCGAATAGGTCCACCCATATCTTAATGCAGCTTGGCTATTTCTATCAATAGCCTACAAGGTAGCTGCACTTTCCTTCACTCTGTGTCAATCTAATACAAGGTATCAGACAGTCCAAGCTCAGCAGCTTCGGGATCAGAATGTGCAAGATTTGGTCGAGTCAATGATTCGAATGTATTCCTTCGTTGAATATGTGGATATCCGCGATCGCATCACTCCCATGGCGGAAGTCATGCAACAAATGGGAAGAGAGACTGTCGAGTGCGCCAAGTTCATCGAGCGTTATAATCGGAAGACCGTTTCTCGTCGGTATTTATGTTTGCATGCCTGGTAAAAAGTCACATAACTTATTGGCCCGCATAGAGAGAATGATGACGTCAATCCTCGATAACGTTGATGCTGTCATTGCTGAGTTCAAACAGACTTTCGAGACTCTGCGCAACGATTTTGACACGGGTTTGGTCGTGCAAAATCACCTCGGTATCCGCAGAATTCAAGAAGACATCAGTATGAGCCACAAGTCTCGCAGCCAACCCTAGTACTGACACAAATGATTTAGATCGGTTGTTCATCCGGGATCACTTGACCCATGTATTAGCGAGTTGGGATCCCGATCTGGGTTGCTTATCCGGCACCCGTCGGTCAATCTTGGAGGAAATCATGACGTGGATCGTCAGCGTTGACAGGGAGAGCAAAATCCCAGCAAACGTATTTTGGCTATCTGGCTTAGCCGGTAGCGGGAAGAGCTCCATCGCTCATACCTTGGCCGAATTCTGTGCCGGACTTGGAATCCTTGGTTCTGGGTTCTTCTTCAAACACGATGAAGCGGAACGAAACCGCGCAGTCGATGTATTCTCGACCATGGCCATCGATCTCGCTGCATATGACCCACGACTCGCTCAAGAGATTGCCCAAGTTTTGAAAGCGAGCCCTTCCATCAGTGGTCTTCGAAGACAGTTTCTGTCACTAGTCGCAGATCCTATAAGACGTTCGGACATCGTCAATCCGATGCTGATATTAATCGACGCACTCGATGAATGCGGTCCAAATCGACGAGATCGCGAAGAATTCTTGATGCTTATCGCACAAGAGGCGCCCAAACTTCCTCCCAATATTCGAATCATCATATCCAGTCGGCCTGACGAAGATATCGTGGATACCTTCCAGCGCTTCAAATCTGTGAAACGATTTGACCTCGATCTTCAATCGACGGAGAACCACGATGATCTCGCCAGCTATGTGTCGACTAAGCTTTCCGAGATCGCGGCCTTGAAGTCAAGAAAACCTCACATCAACCCGGAATGGCCGGAGGCCAAACTCCGAACAGAGTTCGTACAACGGACTGCAGGTCTATTCATCTGGGCTTCGACAGCATTGGAGACGATAAAAGATTCTTGGGATCCTCATGCCGAGCTCTTGAGTTTGATCCGAGAATCTGCTGTTAATCGGGGTGCGCAGGAAACCTTGCACGATCTTTACCGACGAACGGTCAATAAATTTGGACAATGGGATGACCCAAATTTCGCTAGAGCTTTCCGCACTGCTGTAGGCGCCATCATAGTATTACGGGATCCTCTTTCACCCGATGCAATCGATAATCTTATCGGCGACGAACTGGGAGCTCACCGCCCAGATCACGTCTTCTCTGTCATGGGCAGTGTCCTACGAATCGTCGGAGGGACAGTCCGACTTTTACATCCGTCGTTCTCTGATTTTCTTACGGACGGCTCACGCTGCCACGATGAACGTCAACTTATTCTACCCAGAGTGCATCATTATACGATAGCGCAGAGATGTGTGGGGCTGATGACCGAAAAACTCAAACGAAATATCGCCGATCTTCCCGATACGACAGTCATGAACTCCGAGATCGCTGACCTTGAAGGTCTGATTCGGAAGAAAATTCCTCGCGAACTGCAATATGCTTGCGAATATTGGGTTGACCACATAGTCAACAGCGATGGTGACTCCGGGGTCCTTTCCAAGATCGCCTTGGAGTTCTTATCGTCGCATGCTCTCGAGTGGATTGAAGTTCTGAGCCTCACGCAATCAACGAAAGATCTGTCGAACACTCTGGAAAATCTCCGGGCATGGGCACAAGTGAGTTCCCACCGTATGTTGACTATATTCATCTCATATTCATTTAGGAGCAATCAGACGGCGAGCCGGCTTTAGTTGATTTTCTGACCGAGTTAAAACATTTCTCCCACGTGTTTGCGTCGGTGATCTCAGGAAGTTCGGGTCACATCTACTCCTCAGCCCTACCATTCATACCCCTGAATTCGCGTTTAAAAACATTCCTTTCAAAATGGAGCGACATCCCCATCGTGACAACAGGACGCCAAATAAATTGGCCCCTATTCGCGACCTTGCGAAGTCACACTCAACCCGTGATAGCTACAGCTTTCTCGCCTGACAGTACCCGTTTCGCATCGGCGTCTTGGGATAAGACTCTATGCATCTGGGATACGCGAACTCATGACCCCGTACTACAGTCGATTGAAGGGCATGCGGATCGCCTGTCCTGTTTGGCTTATTCGCCCGATGGCCGCACTATTCTGTCTGGCTCCTATGACCGATCATTAAAGCTGTGGTCCAGCGATACTGGAGAAATCATCACCACACTTTCTGATCGTCCCGACGATACAATCAATTCTGTGTCATACTCATCGGACGGGCTATATTTCGCATCCTCTTCTGTGGATGGCACGATCCATATATGGAGAACTAGCGACAACAGTCGCCATCTCACCTTAAAATATACCTCAAAAGTATATTCCGTAGCATTCAGCCCCGATAGCTCCAAAATCACATGCGGAACGAAGGACGGTTCTGTTATGTGTTGGGCGGTGAGCGATGGCAGCCTATCGTTCCGGCAAGTAATAAGCCGAGCTCCCGTACGCTGTGTACACTATTCGACTCAATATCTCGGTGTCGGAGCAGGATCGAAACAAGATCACAAACTGGGAATCTTGCAATTATTAGACATTGCCTCCGGGGATCGTCTCGGACCTCCTCTCCTGAATTCTGTTGGCGTGCGACACTTCGACTTTTCTCCCGATAGCACCATGGTCGCTGCCTGTTGTCACAATTTCACCTTACGAATCTGGGACATCCCAACCCGGCAGCAACTCGTATCGTATTCGACATCATCCTTCTGTATCACTTGGTCCCCCGATGGTTCATTGATCGCTTCGGGTACTCCGAGTGAACATATTTTACTATGGAATGTGCAAGCACTTCTCGCGAGTAAATCCGATGGGAACTACGACAGACATCACCGCGCTGAACAACTCGTCTTCTCCCCAGATGAGAAAGTTGTCATTGGCGGTACGGGAAAAGGCACCATTCGGCAGTGGAACGTTAACTCCGGAGTCGAAGGCCGATGGATCCAAGCTTCACGAACTCCCAATTTCGTCTCCGCGGTAGCATTTGAAGCCGATGGAACTTTGGTGGGCTGCGGGTTCCGCACCGGATTGTTGCAGGTGCAAGCTATAACATCGTCGAGACCTCTATTCGTACAGCAAGCGCATAGTCAGTCAATCACTGCCGTAGCGTTTGCAAGCCACGCGCCGCACATAGCTTCCGGCGCTTCAAGCGGGACATTGAAGCTGTGGAACTATCGCACGAAAAGCAGCCTGCGCGAATGGACGTATCACGCTGGGCCCAGTTCAAGCAGTCAATCTACGAACCCGGAATTTCTGCAGTTCTCAGGCACAGGGCAATATCTTGCAGCCGTCATCGGCGGCAGCGTCGTACTGTGGAATGTACTCTCAGGCGGATCAGTCAGAATACTATCCTGGCCGAGCAATCATCCCGTCCTCGATATCTCATTTTCGGCGCACTCGGAACTGGGGCTGTGGATTTCGACCTTGCGCGATCCACCAATATTCAAGACGTTCGAAGATTCCGGCAACTCTGACGCGGGTAATACTGTATCCGCCCAACGTTCTACGATTGCCACCCCTCCCCTCCCATTCTTCGTCGATGGCGACGCCTGGGTATACGAATATCCAAAGCGTCGGCTCTTCCAGCTAATGCCGAGGAGCACTCCACAGACGCGCCTGATAATAACGCGGGGTGGAAAGCTGGCTTATCAGTCGAGCAACGTCGTGCGGATCGTCGATTTCACGAATTGTGTAGGGAATCGATCCCCCTGACCATCGAGTAGCACTGATGACATATACTGACGATTTATGATGATTGATTCATCGCGTCAAGTTAGAGACGCGAACAGCGGGATGGCTTCGCATTAGTATTAATCTACGGTTGTCATTCAACGAGAGCGTGTATAGATATGTTTCATGAATCAGTTTCTTGTTTTTCCGCCAATTGACTGCTGAGTTCACTGGACGACTCGACAGTTTTGACAGGTCCGGTAAACCATTTCCGGGCTCCGATGATCCACCATCCACCTGCAAAGAAGAAAACGAACATGACAATCACAACCGCATAATCTGAACAGCATAATGAGATTAATCGAGTAGTGCGGAAGTTATTTGCGTACTCATGGTCTGAGCTGTCGGATCTTGAAATCCAGGGAAGAGCAGGAGGATGCAGATGAAGGAGACCCAGGAACAAGCTACAGTGCCAATTGGGATGGCCCAACGTCCGAGGGAGAATGGCCCAGGTACCAGTTTCGATCGACCGGAAGTTATCCTCAGGAAGACAGGGGTGACGTAGGAGAGATAAAGCCCGATAACAGCGGATCTGTTTGAAGAATGTCAGGCCAGGTATAAAGGTCTTAATGGCATAGCGTACCCGGCCAAGCTAGACAAAGCTGCTTCGGAGAATCCAAGCAAGCCGCAGATCCCAGCGACGACCATGACGAGCCATACGGCGTTAACCGGAGTTTGCGTGTATCCGTTAATCTTCTTCCAGTAACGTGAGCCTGGGAGTGCGTTGTCTCGGGCAAAGGCATAGACGACACGAGATGCGTCAACGCCCTGAGCAGCACCGGTGACGAACTGCAAACGATATCTCAGCCAAACTGCGACAAACAAGCAATTGGGCCTTAAGAAGCCGATGGGAACCGAGAAGACATACTTGTACAACGATAATGAAGGACCATATGGCGAGCATACCCCTCTTTCCAAGCGTATCCAAGAATAGTTGTCCCATTTGAAGAGGCAGTGTCGTAGTGAGCAGATTATCGACGCTCGTAGTTGCGAAACTTGCAGCGATCAAGATGAGCCAGCCTAAAGATGCTGTTCCCGCTACACCGACTAGGATAGCGATGGGTGCGGCACGTGCTGCTCCGGAAGTTTCTTCTGAAATGTGGGCGGCGGAATCATAGCCTGTCAATGTCCACATGGGGGCGGTGAAGGAGAGGAGGAAGGCCCATCCATCTATGAAGAGAGACTAATCAGGCAACGCGGAATGGCGAAGACGACTCGAACGCACTGTTGTTCCAACCCGAGTTGTTCTCGAACAGAGTGAACGCGTCTTTGGTTGAGACTCGGGTGTCACCCGCACCGGCGAGAAGCGCGGCAATGGCTGCGATTGATGTGCCCACTATCGTTTTGAATTTAGAATAGTTATTCAAAAGTCGGTTTGACCAACTTACCGTTGACAATGACGTAGAATATGTTAATTCTCGCAATAATGAAGGTAGCAGCGGAACAAACGACGCCGTGGCAGAACAATATGGCAAGGAGAATTCCGAAGGTAGCTCCGGCATCAAGAACAACGCGTCCATCAGTGTTCACCGCAATGGCTGTCGTGATCATCTGCGCGCTGTCATACATAGTATCAGCCAGGTCTACAGGATTGCTAGTGTTGTAGCTGACGTACCAAGTAAAGTCGATCGAACATACAAGCGTTATTTGGCCCGTGATGTTCGCCCAGCCAGTAATCCAGCTTGCTAAAGCAGAATGGCGTTCGGGTGCCATCTTTGCGGAGAAGTAGTATAGACCAGCGCTCGTCCTGGTGTTCGTCGGGATCGTGAGAAACAGTCGATGGACATCAAAGAGCAAAGGACTAACGGCATCGACGAAGCGAGCTCTGCTACTGAAGCAGCCACCGTCATAACGAACAGCGATGGAATCAGCCATCCCCAAATCATTCCAACATGCCCGCCTGATGATGGACGGTTAGGGTGGGTGTTAACGTCTATTTCCAATAAAGAATCGACCTGAGACCAAAGGGAAACTGAATGTTGATGTAACAGAGGCAATGACGCCCATGATGGAGAAACTAAAGCATATTGTTTCCAAAAGCTAGAATTTCGCGCCAGTGAGCCTAAGCAGCCATCTTTGAAGAGGTCGGCGCTTACTGAGAACTCTCGCCTAAACTCGCTCTTGTATCCTAGCTCCGCCAACAGGGCATCATCCGCATGCCTTAGGTTCTGCAATACCGAGGAATCCTGTCCATGAACTGCCTTTGGCTGAACCTGTTTCGTCTCCACAGAATGCAGGTTATCGCTAGACGATGTTTTGGCCTTCTCGGACATCATGATGGAGGTGAAAGGACAGAGCAGAGGAGCAGCGCCGCCGATAAGAACGGTAGGCCATGATATTCCGAACTCCTGTGGGATCTTCTGGCGCGAATTTGGATTCGAGAGATAGCAACCAGGCTAGCCTCTGCTTTCAATCTCCGCTCACCGTTTGGCCCTTTTCGGGACCTAAATTCTTTATCCGTTATCTTTCATTACGACTCTGCCGTAATGCTGATATCCTTTCATTGAGATCGTTACAAGTCTACGATCCTTTCCTTGTCCTCAAAATTTGAATCGGAAGATACCCCCCTTATTCTGAGCCTTCCTTGCGGCGCAAGTGTGGTTCCCGGACGTGAGAATCCGCAGCGATAAGGCCCGATTCATTTGCTGCATGGAGGAACGTTCCCAGCGTTATATAGAACGCCGCATGCTAGGACAACTAGTTGCGTCTTCTCCTTCGCACTGGCAACAATCAAGTTTGGCTTATGCAGTGGGCTAACTAGTAGCCTTAATAGTGACTCAGAAATATCCTTTTAAGGCGTTGTCGCTACGCAAAGACTCAGAAGAGACCTTGAAGAAGTCTTCCTCAGGAACCACTATTCGTTCCTCGATAAGAAGTCTGGAAATGTGCCCCTGTGCCTCAAAGACTGGGAACAAGATTGAGGGTGTCCTTCCCAACCCGCCGGGCAGAACCACCGACCCTTCCCGCCGGGCGATTTTCAAGAAGCTACCCTACCGAGATATTCGAACACCACGTCTGACAACAGGGCCGGTACCACTTAACGTTCTATGTTCAATCCAGGGGATTTCCTACCACAATGGCTTGTTTATCGATTAAGGTTCTCCGTGATTGAAGCTTGCAGATCTCGTGTGCGTTTTAGTAGACCTCAACGGTTATCTCTGATACTCAACGGTCGTGCTCGTGCTGCCTAATTATCTGCTTCACTCGCCAATTCGAAGGACGAAAGGGATGGCTGCATCTGGATTCGTGGCCGCTGATGCCCATCACTAATCTTACCTGGAAGAAAAGTCAATTACGAGCGCGTCATTCAGCAATTATAAGCGTCTAGGATCTTGGACGGAAAGTTTCAATTGGACAATTCGAAGTGCCCATACATACGCACGCATTTGAATAAATATCCCATTCCGAAGTTGGTTAGACGTACATCTTCTTCAAACAATGCAATTATATTCCGTCTCATTGCCTGATACTCATGTTTCGCTTTCTATCGCATTGATAGTCCAAGATCTATTCCCCAATCGCGTCATTCGCACCTGTTGTTATCAACAGATATAATATGAATCAGCTTGCTCCATTTGTCTGATAGTCCGAGCGAGGTAGCGGCTATATGAAGCCCGAGTACCCTCGTCCTGCAACGCTATCAAGGCTCCCCCTGCTCCCCCCGCCCCTCTTCTTCATCTCCTCCTCCTCCTCCACAAGCTCCAACGACCTTATGAAATACTCAATCCCTCATCCCTCTGCAACCCAATGCGACAGACAGAGGAGCGGTCAATTTCAAAACTATTCATGGATTCTCCGACGAGATAGGAGCGGTGGCCTACTCAGAGGCTAGTCGAGCGGTGCAGCGCAGCGTATCTTCGCCTTTATTTTCGAATTCATCAAATTGATACACTGCTTACGCTAGCCCTACATCTAGCAATAGTCTCAACGAACAAAGCACAGTTGGTATTTCCATCGAGCCGCGGCGGGCATAGGAGAATTTCATCCTGATGAGGAAGCTGAAACTTCTTCATGAGAATTGAAACCTCGCACGCTAATTGCAAACCCATCTAAAAGTTCATATCAGAACAAGGCACTCGTGCCGAAATGGACTCGGAGAATTTTACCTCTTCTTCTTGAGCCGGAGTGCTCCAGTATCTCGCGATTCCGTCAAGGGATGCGCCGTGTTGGAACACGAAGCCGCACAACTTCTTGAGAGAGGTGTAAGCTTGATGTAATATGTCTAGACACCCCACACTTGGAACTCGATAGTGCGGGTCATATACTAATCCCAGTAGGGTTCTAAATCAACCAAGGAAACGATTCAGAAATAGATCATCACGAAGCAAGAGAACGTACGATGCCTGGATAGCGGATATGTCCCGGAGCGAATCCCAAGATACGTTCCGGAGACAATTCTCCGCATCCATGAGTAGACGAACATTGAGCGCACGCTCTTGACCTTCCAATACCTTCCATAATGTGATAGGTAAACCTGACTTTTCGATCATCAGGTCAAGAATTTGAACATCTCAACAGAAGCTTGTCCTCACTTTGATCAGATCCGTCCTCAAGCTGCCGTATTGCTCCGAACCATGAAACGCCACCATAAGGTAAAGAGCACGATGTCCCCAAACAATATTCATGTCCGCGTCGCAGTCATTCTCCACCCCGAACGTTGTTTGGAAACTCGGGAAGGATTCGCGATCTATGTTCGTGCCGAAACCTCCGATAGCTTGGCCTTGAACCTGATCGAAAAAGTAGTAGCGGCAAGCCTCAATCAACGTCCGGTTGTGGGTGATCGCAAGATCCTGGATACGGTCTATGATCCCTGAGTCGACAGTCTGTGCCAACTGCTTCAGCGGAGGATCGCCTTCTGTCGTCTCAGCCTGATCCACAGGACGATGCTCATCGGGATAATTAGTGATGGCGATGGGAGGAAGGTGATAGGGTAACGATGAGTTAGACGGTGGACATGGCCCGGTGATGAAAGTGGTATTTTCTGTCTGCTGTGAAAAACGGAGATTAATTATGGGGACGGATGAAAGTATTAATTTCGGATCTACCTCTGGCGAAGCACCGAAGAGAGTTTTCTTGCCACGTCTACTCGTTTCATCTGAGAATGTATAAGAGTCAGCACACATCCACCTTATTCGAGTTGCCTCACCTGTCGCATCTCTCGTCGACTCGTCGTCGTCAGCCTGACTCGTTCGCTTTCTCTTCCGTGCACCCTTCGATGCTGGAAGTGATTCGATCGTTGATTCTGCCGGAGGACATCCGGGCAGTTTACTGTCGTGTCGTTTTCTGGCGGAAGCCAAAGGGTTGAGGGTGGCTTGCGCGGCGTCCGTGTTGCGGACGTCATATATGTGGGAGTTGAATGGAGGGTCTGTGGAGGAAATGGAAGGTGAGTCTCCTCTCGAAGAATCCAAGTTTAATCGGAACACGTTACCTGTACCGCCGTCAATGGTCGTGACGTTGGCCAGAGTCGATCTTTCGCCCACGCCAGGCGACAGTGGTGTACTAATATATCCAACCGAATGATCTGAAGTGATTCAGCTGGCGGATTGAGAAACGGATCTGGAGGGTTTGACAATGGCTGGGATACCCTTCCCAGAGGACGCATTGGGGGCAGACGGTGAGGATGAAGTCGTTGCAGATGAAAACGAGGCTTGATTTATAACGTCTCGCAAGCGAACCGAACATTGGACACACAAAGTGCGGCAAGACGAAGAGCCATCTTGTCGGACGCGCACTTCTAAATCAGGCCAGGCAACTTCGCCTTCGGATTTCCCGGAGGCAGGGTTTCTTTCCAACTGTCGTCTAAGCTCGCTTTCAACCTGATTATCTCTACTAATCCTGCATGATTGCAGGGACGGAAGATATGAGTTCAAAATCATAGTATACATAAAATACATACCAATCAATTATTGAGTTTGGTCGATAGGAGACGTTTGAACAGGTCTAATATCTCGAATTCAGCTAAATCCGCTGATCACTCGACATGTCAACCATATGATCTCATGGCATAATCGGATGACCGAACGTCCATTTCTTCCTCAGTGGCGAGAGACCCAAATTATCCAAGAAATACTCCGCCTTGGATACGTCTATGAATGAGATCAGAATTTCATTGGGGCCATTGGGGCCATGATTGGGGCTCACGTTAGCAATATCTAGGTACCTGAAGTCAGTGATATATGAGATTGAAGATTGGAAAAGAGAAGGGATGAGGGGTCGGGGGCAGAAAAGCGTTCTCACAATGCAAGCTTACATAAGCCAAATCAGAAAGTCCTCGGGATTATCGCACTTATCTTCGTCCGACCATCCGACGACCATGACGATACCCACACTCGCCGTATGCTCAGACTCTCGTATTGTCAAAGCTCACGCCATCTGTCGACTTCGACTCTCTTTCCTCATCCCGTAATCCCACTAGTGACCCGATCTCCGCTATCACATCTCTGCTATTCAAATAGCCGCGATAATCATAGTGCTTTCAGCTACCGCTCCCACAGTTCCACCTTCAGTCGATATCATCCATCAACCTCTTCAAAATCACCTCTGAGACTACCTCTAGCATCTTACAGAACCTCTAGAAAGATGACGACGCTCGCTGGCCCACCTCATCCTTCAACGTGCCTCGCAACCCCATCTCTCACAGAATCAGGAACGCCAGTTGGGACGACGATTCAGATCGCAGGAATAGACACCTATGTTACAGGCTCTCAACAGCCTTCTCCCAGTGGATCTAAGACTCGGATCATCCTCTATTTCCCCGACGTGAACGGTCCTTTCCACGAGAATGCAGGATTATTGATGGATTGGTTCGCGGCACCGAGAGGTGCTACTGGGAAGAAGTTGAAGGAGAGTGGAAGTTTGAGTGAGGATGAGGGATTCTTGGTCTTGAGTCCTGATTATTTCAGAGGCGACCCGATCTTCGTATGTCTTTGAATTATCTCACAAGCCCTGATATTCGAATTGCTGATGACGATATTCAGAAACATCGCAATGCGGATGGAACGACGATCGACCCCGATTTCGATTTCAACGCATGGAGAGAGAAGCACGTCACATTTGCCAGAGAAAATGTTCCAAAATGGGTTGAAGCCGTAAAGGAGAAATTCGGTATGCCTAGCATATCCAGACTACTATCGACGCCTTTGACTGATGAATACGATCAGGCAATGAAAATACGACTTATGCAGCTGTAGGATACTGTTTCGGAGCACCCTATGTTCTTGGTCTCGCTACTCCGAATTCACCGAATGCTGTCAACGGCAAACCTCTCATCGCAGCAGCTGCTTTCGCTCACCCCTCGTCCCTCACGACGGAACATTTCAGAGAGACTGGTGGTACGTCACCCTTCCCACCTTGGTTATTCCCTCTATTCCATGAGCTCATATGTACCGCAGTACCCCTCCTGCTCAGCTGCGCCGAAACCGACAAAGCCTTCCCGACCGAATCGCGAAATAAAGCAATTGAAATTCTTCAAGAGAATAAGCAGAAGTATCTACTTCAACTCTTCAGTGGAGTTTCACATGGATTTGCTGTCAGAAGCGTCAAGGGTGATCCGGATGGTGGTATGTTCTCACACCTATCGCATGGCCGTTCGGAAATGATAATGACGACTTTTTGGATAGAATGGGCAAAGCAGGAGAGTGCGGATGGTATCCGGAAGTGGTTCTCGAGGTTCCTATGAGCCTGTGCTTTGCTGAGGATGAAGAAATACATGTGCCTGTAATATGAATATTCATTGAAGATTGTCAAGAAATGTAGTAGTATTCACAGTTGATCGATATCCGAGATATCGTTTCAAATATATATACATGGAAAGATTGGGGTGGTGAAATCATCAAACAGTGTATTCAACCCATTCATCAGAAAATACCTGGTAAATAGCGTTACTAGAGTGAAGGTAGTCATATGAAGTATTATGAACCATCGGATGGCCGCGGAGCCCGCCGCTCCTTCTGACTTTCGCACTCATACACTTGCACCCCGGTCATTTACAATACTAGTACCAGCACCCACGGGACCTATATGATGCAAAGAATACAACCGAACTTCCTTCTTTCCAACTCCTCAGCATCCAAATCCGATGATCTCGACGTCCAAAAAGCCAGTTTCGGATGACCTCAACAACATCCAAAGCTACAAATCCCTCCTACTCTCATCTCTACGTTCATCCACCTTCCTAAATCCAACATTAAACCTCCACAGTCCATCATCGACGCTCTACGTCTCTCCGTCATTGACATCTCTCGCAACATGCGCTGTCATCGGCGTGTCGTGCTCTACGTCGTCCGTAGGATCCTACGCGGGATTCACAGGCCTGGGGATGCTTCGAGCTAGTACATTCGGTCAATCCGACTCAGGAAACATCGACGCTGATCAAGTCGAACGTGCAATCAAACTCGGTTGCGCAGGTCGAGAAGAATGCCTCGTCATCGTCGACGGTGGATGTACCGACGAAGACCTTTTGAGAATCGCAATTGGGATGGAACGAGTCAGAGATGAACTCGGCTTGAGAATTGACTGGGTTCTTCCTTGTAGGATACTTGAGGGACCAGCTGCGGCGGCGGCAAATTTGCTTTGCAAAATTATTGGCGCTGTTCGTCATTTCAACTTGCCCTCAGGCTCTCTGATAGAGTGCAGTGATATTGATCATGATGCTTTTTGATCCCAGGCGGCAGAACGAGGTCTTCCTCTATCCATTCTAGCGCCGTTGGGGAAAGTGGTTTCCAACTCACTTGACGTTATCACACACTTCGGTCCCCCCATCTCTGACGTGGCCAACCCGACGGAAGACAATTCATCGTTGGCGACGACATCTTCGATATCCACTCTTGTTAGCTCCCTTCTATCTTCGCTTCTGACCTCCCAATCTCGCAATCCCATCCCATTCCTCCAAAATGTCGATGGTGTGGAGGAGAAAGAAACGGCCCTTGTGATTACTCACTTCGGTGGAATATCTTCTCTCGAGGTCGGGTCAATCGTCGATCATGTCGTCCGTCAATTATGTACGTCTTCCTACCCTCTTCACTAGTGTTCAAGGCTGACTATAAGAGACAGCGGAGCACGATATACATCCGTCTCGATTATATTCAATCCCCAGTTCGGCTTCGGAATCACGAGGGGGATTCTCAATTGCACTCTTAAATATCTCCCACGCTCATTACCTCTTCCGCGCTGCCCTCCTTCAAGCCTCTCAGTCCCAGTCGTCTTCGGCCCTTCCCACCGGACATGGTGAAGATGACGACGAATATGCATTCGAAGAGTGGCTTGAATCTCTCCACGTCCCCGATATCCTCACCCTCCTCGACGATCCGACCGGTACACAATGCTGGTCATCAAACGGCACGAGCCCCTACTCCACCTCCCACTCCAATCCTTCCGCAAACTCAGGAAGCGCGTCTAGCGCGATCAGGAACGTAGGATGGACATGGCCGAGAAATCCAAAGAGAGCGAAGGGAGAGAAGGAAAATGACGAAGAGTTTTCTGCGAAGGTCATCTTCGGAGCTTCGATGGCTTCTTCAAGAAGAAATACTGGAGTTGGAGTTCATTCGTCGGAAATCGAAGCTGTACGTGGAGCGTGTATTCGAGTTATCGGGGATGAAGCATCTCGCGAACCTGAGCCGGATAGGACTGAATATCGATTCGGACCATGTGCAGAGGTCATACTCTCCTCGCTCCCTCTTCCTCCGAACAAGATCGGATCTTCCCTCAAGACGAAATTGAACGGTAGTGGGGAGGCCGGCACAGAAAATGTTGACCTGAGCGGACGGAAAGCCATGATGAACAGCCTTGCGCGTATATTCGAGAAACGCGTCCCAGGACGAAACGGAGCTCGTGAGTTATTCTTCTCCCTTCAATATCATTAATTGATTACGTAATATTCGCAAAGTGTTGTCCATGTACTTGACGATGCTCTCGTCCTCACTCAAGAAGGACGAGTCCGCCAATGGGATCGCGTTTGATATATGGAGCGACGCAGCCAAGAACGCTTTCGATGCATTATCCGAAGTACGGACTGATGACTCATTGTCAGTACTGGGTGTCAACAATGAGTCGGTTCATGCTCGTGAAGACGAACAAGGAGATAGCGATGAGGGAGTCATGTTGATACTGGATGGTTTTCTCCAGTCGTTTTCTCCATCAGAATCTACGAAGGCCAAAGCTAAAAATCCAGGCGAAGAATGGGAGAAGTCACTGAGAGAAGCGGTACTAGAAGCTCAGACTCGGGCTCAGGACAGGGAGCTCCTCCAGAAAGATCGTATTGATGCGCAGTCGGGAATACGAGGAATGTTGAGCATCCTTGAAGGCTTAGCAGAGGGAATATTCGGAAATACGACCTCGTGAATCTTGTGCTGAGATAAATCATATCATTGGTTGTTTGCGTTGCTGTGTTGTCTCCTTCTGTCGGAGTTTCCGACGATGTAATGAATATATGATTGAGATGAAGTCTTCTCCGCTCTGGGCTCGATCAGTATTATATCAAATCCAAGACGCGTCGAGATCAGTCCGAAGCTTCTCGAGTGACTCAATCAGGCGAAGTCTGTTCAGGTGTAGGTGCTCATAGCTTCCAGAAACGAGTGCACCATTTCCGGTGTTCGAGTGGTGAGCAGATCTGTGTTTGAACTTCATCAGAAAATACACATACAGGGCAAGCAATGGGGTGGAAGCATCACAGCCTTGGGAAGGATAGAAATTTCCAGCGCACAAATTCCGACTCAATATTAGCATCATCGAGGTGAGTCACAGCAGGCTGCAAATTGGCATTTACGAAAGCGAAACACAGAGAAACAGGCATCATGCCCGATGAAAGACATCCAGCATCCTCAGATAAATGAGGCACTCTATATAGCCTCCTGATAAACGACTTTCCGATGCAACCCGCAAGACAGATGATGAGAAGCCAAACAGCAGGAGTAGAGATGAATCGTCGTTGGACTGCGGACTTTCAAATTGACGCAAGCGCTCATTTTCGAGTAGGCGCCGACCGAGATAGGGAATGCCGGATCGGGGGTTGATGTTCGCACTCGATGTTAATGTTACAACTGCTTTACGACGAAGCTATGGTGCTTCATAGTACGCCGGGCGTACGCCACACGGAAGCCCGAGATTAACTACTATAAGGTTGAAGCCCAGGCTCAGATCGGCCACCTGATTTTATTTACGTTCAACACCGCCCATGTGGTCTTGCGCACCCTCCCACGTACTATTGCACGAATGCCATCGAGATGAAAGGCACATAATATTCTCTGAGAATCACGTTGATAGAGCTCAGCACAGCTGGGTTGATGGAATCGGCACTCACGGTGATTCTACAATAGTAAGTTTCCCGAAAGAGTATTGAGAAGGGGATCGCGTGGCTGTGTCCTCCCTTGCTCGTGGTGCATCTCACGGTCTGATTTTCAGGAACCCGGACTGATTATCGCACCAAACTAGGAAATCGAGGTATAGAAGCGAATTTGGGCGTCAGATTGGGGATGACGAATAATACGACTGTCGGCCCCGGACGGAGGGTGAAAATGATGAAGACATAAGTCGCACAAGCGTAATGATAGAGGAAATTAGAAATAGAATCAAAAGGGATCGAGAGAAAAAGGCGACAAGGCTGAACCTGTAATAAATTGATTGGTCGATCATTTTCCCGACAGATGAGTGTCTATCTCCCCAATCATCACATCAGATCAAGCACATCGTCCTGTTTCACAACTAGCGAGGAATAAAAAATCTATACGGTGCAGGAATCATAGCTCATCAGGTATCTGGATATGCCCACGACAATGATGAGAGGGATAAACCGAAGCGATTTCCTGCAGTGAATTTGAAATATAGCGTAACCTATACCTGTGAACGAAGCAACCACAAAGATGAGTGTATTTTCCTGTGTTTTAAGTCTGACGCGAATGACACGATGCCTCATTAAGCCGTTAATACTGAGCTCGCTCAATGGAGACTTTCAAATGTACGAAGGACCTCTCGATGAGAAGTCCGAAAGCTCCGCGACGGAAGCGAGAAGCAGCTCGAACCAATTCTTCCTCTTTTTACGCGAGGTATATTAATCACGGAACTCCAAGCCTCATCATCAACATGTTTTCGGCATTTCCACCTTTCGTTGTCGTAATGTTAGATTGTACATGTTAACGGTCGATTGAAGTTGTGGTTGATCGCCACTGGCATCCGATTCCCAGAACAAACAGGGCAGACCTTCATAGCATCCACGTGGAATTTGTGCCGCTCAACTGGATGGATAACATTCCACATCAATATTCGTGCATGGAGTGGACTTGAGCGCGATGCGCCCGGCTTGGATTTGTGGGTGATCGTGACATCACCGGATCGCCGACAAGTGCCGAAGTAGCCGGCCGGCAACACCCGAACACTCTCGAAACTGGCCGTCATGCAGTACCAGCGCGACCATTGGATGGTCCATCTTTCTGTATCGTTCAAACAAGTTTGGAGCAGGCATTCGGGCCCGACACGACGCTGAAATCGTTTCCATGGGAATGCAGCACCGTTGGTCACAAAAATGCCTTCCCTTTCGTTTGATGCTGAAGTGCGAAGCAATCGCTGCTCGAAGCCACCGGTCTGCGCCAAAACATTCTTTTCAGATCAGATCGCAGCTGGTTCGTGCGCCCATAGTCTGAGAGCCTCCGAGTCTGAGAGAACCATTAGGTCGGACCCCCTTTAGCTGAGGTTGTTCTTTGGAAGCTTATCAGATGCTTCTCCGGGTATCACTGCTTGTTCGCGTGTCTGAACCCTCCGTGTTTGTCGGAGCAATTGATTCGTACCATGCATGCCATGGAGCGTTCATGCTGCACCCCATGTACCGACCAGGACGCACGAAAACCAGTGTTTTTTGCAGTGTTCGTCTCGTCTCGCAATTTCATTCAGATACGTAGGCTCTAAACACTCATTGCAGATATTTTCCGGCCCAAGATAAGTCCTGAGCGTGATCATTCGGAGTGATGTAAGAGTTTATATCTCAGTCAGTGACAAAGATGTGACTCACCATAGCTGGGTATTTGGGTATGACGGCAATTCGGCGCCCAGTGTTTCTTCAGTCCAGTCCTGATTGACTCGATCGTCTCTAATCCCTCTTCAACACCCGAATGCTATGAAACACCATATATCTTACAATCACATCTCTCAATCAGCGGCTAATCGTGCTGGTGCCAAAGTTAGGCGCGATGCCATTATCACCACTGCAAGCGATAAATACGCAATCCAGTGCCCTACAACTCGCAAGCGCAACCTCCCAGACGAGCTTTAAGAGTCCCAATTTCTTTGCCATGTTCTTCACCAATTCACCTACACATTTTCCAATGTATCCGAACCCTAATCAGTGGCAATCTTCGTATCCTTCTGGTTCGAATCCTGAAGGCGACGAAAGCGGAGACCAGAGGAGACGTCGTCCGAGAGGTTCCGCTAATACATATGCTCAGAATATCTCGGCCTCTGGCTTCCCTCCTGGTGGAGTCCCGCAGGGATATCCCACCTACGGGTCTCAGCCCGGCAGCTCCAGTATTGGAGGCGATATGTCCGGAATGTCCGTATATCCGACGATGAACATGAACCAAGCTCCAATGTCTTCGGATGAAGCCTGGGTCACAGGAGTAAGGAGCTTGCTTCTAATGATCTACGTGTTGCTGATCAGTAGCCTAATAGCAAACCGATCAAGAAGAGAATATTTCTCAGGAACAAGCCAATCTGCGGCGCCATCGACTCGAGATAGAACGGAAGAGTCGAACCAAACGTACAGCTGCAGGGAACGACTTGGTCGTTCTCGTGCAAACGCTGCAGCAAGAGAAACCTCATATATTCGGTCTTGTCTCCAGGACTGATGTCAGGATTTCCGGTCTCGCCGATGCTGCAGATGTCGCAGTGTCGATCATACGGTGAGCACAATTTCAGTCTTCAACTCGCATACAGAATCTGACTCCTCTAATAGCGATTGGGTGAGGATCAAAAGCGCGAATCCCGGAGCATGACGGCATTCGCGGTTTGCCTCGATCCCCATCATGGATTTTCCTAGATTACATTAGTATCGACCCATCCATTAGACTTTGACATTTATATTGATATTATTTATTCGATTCTGTAGATATGGTGTGTTATCATAATGTATTCGCCATCAGTTCGTCGTCCTTCGCATGAGTTGGCTTTTCTCTTTGCTCGTATCTGAGTATGCCGGATGCCGGATGCGAAGGTTCAGGTTCCTTCCTTCCTTCGATATTTCACCCAAAAAAGCAATTTGAATGCTCGTCCATCGTTAGGATTAGTTCCCTGATCCCCTTCCGCCTACGATGAGAAGCTGTGCAGTTGTGTTGACTGGGCTCTAGAGAAGCGCCGATCCACGCTACCTTTGATACAGAATCAAAATGAATGTGCGAGTGCGGTATATATCTTTTTCCGTTGTAATCGGCACTATTCTATTGTGCCTGGGAGTAGATGTTCCTAGCTGGGGAATGGAAGGCCCCGATAAAGGACCGGAATCAATATTTGGTCGGTACTATTAGTAGTGATCTTGGTCGTGATCTTTGACAGGTCATCAAACTGTGCGCCAATTAGAGTCTACGTTCTTTTTGGCTTGGTTAATCAAGACTGATCTTACTCTAGTAACCCAAGTTCCCGTTTTGTGAAAGATACAAAATGGAACTTCAATTCGGAACCCTGGGCGCTTCGTGTCGGATTCCGGGTTGTCGAAGTGCGAACGGAGATGGTTGTTTGCCGAGAGACCACGCTGCTGGCATCGCCTCGCCAGCTCAAGTGCACGTTAGACTGCACTGATTCCATGGTCTTTACTCAATCCTGCTCAGGTACTAAGGTGAGAACCTGCCATTCTTAGTGAGAAGTTCTTTTGAACTTCTGATGCGAACGGAACATGCGAAGTTCCTAGGTTCTGTCCAAGGTTCGAGACCACGCCGCGGCTTCCGTTTCTCATCCTTTCATCGACATATAAGTCCTAATCAAACGCCGTACGTCGAACCCAACAATGTCTCGTGTCCTCACTTCATTATTTTCCGGGCTAGCAGCTTCCAGCAGCCTCCAAATCTCACTTGCGGAATGGAATGATCTTAATTCGACGGTCCATGGGCGCCTTCAACAGCACTCCCCTTTTGCTAGACCTTGCTTCAAGCTAGCAAACACGACTGAGGGCTTATACGACCCAGCGAAGTGCTCCGCGATCCAAGGAAATTATCTTAATACATGTGAGGTCTTATCCTTGTATCTTGCCAGAAATCTCACTGTTGACCAACTTAGTCTTCCGATCAGGATACGCTGGGTCATATGAGCAAGGCCAATGGGAGGCTTGCTCAGCCACGCTTGACAGATGTCTTCTCGTACGCATCCGCCTTCATACGAAGATCCGAGGTTGAGAATTCTCTTCACTCTTCAGGATTCTAATGCGCCTTTTAACCCGGAAGCCTACAGTCCACCAAACGTCTGTGGTCAGGGCAGTGTCCCGGATTATTTTGTTCGTGATGAGAGTACGTTGCGAATCGATTTGAGCGCTTATCCTTCTCATCAGGTCGATGTCCATGAGCCTGCAGATGTTGTTGCCGCATTCAAGTTCTCGCGAAAGACTGGTGTTCCTGTCGTCATAAAAAGCACTGGCGTGAGTTTATCTCGCGTTGGAAATTTCTTTTCTTGATGGCGATGCAGCACGATTATCAAGGTCGAAGTTCGAGACCGGGGTCATTAGCGATATGGACCAATAACCTCAAAGAAGTGGGTGTACGGTCATTAAGCAGTACATCCTCGTACTAATCATCCCATTATAGATCCGCTACGAACAAGAATGGAAACCCCATGGCTGCTCAAAGCCGATAACTCCGACAGCAGCAGTTTCAGTAGGCGCCGGCGTTGAATTCCTCGAACTGTACAGGTTTGGGGAGGCCAATAACATAACCATCCCCGGCGGGGCTTGTGCAACTGTGGGTGCGACTGGAGGATATGTTCAGGTGTGTATTGAACATTTCGTGATAGAATGCGTCCGGAAAACCTACGTCATCTTGTGCAGGGCGGCGGTCATACTGCTTTGTCGAACGTCTACGGACTGGGAGCCGATCGCGCATTGCAGTTCACTGTCGTGGTTCCAAGCGGCGAAGTGCTTGTCGCAAATGAATGCCAAAATACCGATCTATACTTTGCGCTGAGAGGCGGTGGTGGAGGGACGTTCGGCGTGGTTCTCGAACTCGTGACAAAAGCCTTCCCTCGAACGCCTGTGATAGCGTAAGGAAGCACCTCAAAACGTTTCAACCTACTGAAAAGGTTCTCTTATAGAGTTACCATGAGCGGTATCCCCACAGACCCGGACACGACACGAGAATTCTACAAAGTCATCGTGGACAACAGTCTGCAGTGGGCTCAAGAAGGCTGGGGAGGCTATATCGCGCCGTCATATTTCCAATACGTGAACCCCAATGCCTCCTTGTATGACGACGCGACCGATTCAATGGAACCACTTCGCGAATTCGCCCGTGCCCATGACGTAATCGTTTCTGAAGACGAATTCCCCAGTTATTTTGCTTGGTGGGCTAAGGTTCCCGAGCCTGTAGATCAAGTGAGTTCCCAATCCCGGATTTTAAACTAAGTGTGCTCACGTACCCCGTCGGTCCGTAGATCTCCGGCCTCTCCTTAAGTCTGGCTTCGCGATTGGTGCCAGCGAAGAATTTCGAAACGGCCGAATCAAGAGAGAAACTCCTGAACGTCACCCTTGATGTATCAAAGAACCATCCCATCGTATACATCTTCAGCACCACCCCATATTCGTACCAGGCGGATAACCTCACCAGCGTCACACCAGCTTTCAGAACGTCTCTCTGGCACGTAAGTGTCGTTTCGTGATCGGGATGTCTATAAAGGCTCACTCCGGATAGTTCATCATTGGACATGTCTGGAATTTCGACACACCTCTTGGTATTCAAGAGGAAATGCTCGAGAATTTGACGGACGAAATGGATAAAATGCGTGATATCACCCCCGGATCCGGAGCTTATATCGTAAGCGTGCCGCTTACATCCCAAAGATCTTATCCAATAGCTGATTCATCTAGAACGAGTCCGACTTGCATGAACCTGACTTCGAGTTTTCGTACTGGGGTGAACATTACGATGGTCTAGTCGAAATCAAGAACAAGTATGACCCTGATCATTTGCTTGACTGCTGGCACTGCGTTGGGTTCCGCGGAGCGAAGCATCCTGATTACAGATGCTATGTGTAGGGGAAGCCGTCGGTCAGATATCTTGGACAGCAGGGTCTATGTGTGCATTCTTCGACAATTCCAGTGACAGACTTGACACTAATAGGCCTCAGATTTATCCAGAGCGATAAGATATTCTAGGATACGTACCCCACGCCTTGACTGAGCCTCTCTTGCGGAGAAAGAATCATAAAAATCGTGAAATTCTGGGTCTCTGATACTCGCCCACCAAGAGAAACTTTCTTCACCTGCTCGAATCTGATGACTTTCGAACGCATTATCAATGTAAATGAACCCGCATTCGAACCAGCCCTTGGGCGCGTGCGAATTCACATTCTTGCAACGATGCCAAGACTTCCACTGGACTCGGCATGGAGCACAGCTCCCATCAAGGGTTAGTCGGCTTCAACGTCAGGTCTTAATTTGCTTGTGGGGCTTGTTCTCCATTTGAACAAACATCAGGGCACTCAAATACTCAAGACCTGCGTTTGCTTTGCAAGCAGATCCTGGTAGTTTTCAGGTAGTTTAACCGAAAGGTGGAAAATTCCTGCGAAGATACTGGGTCTACCTGCACTATAAAGCGGAATTTCCCTAACAAATATCAATGAGCTTTGAGCAGCCCAAAGTTTTCTTCACTTTGTGAATGTCGAATTCTCGCTTCATGACCAGCATTACCGAGCTCGCATATCTGAGTGTCTCCGCTTCTGGCAACCTCAGGGGACTCTTGTTCCTGGCGTAGTACCCCTGGTTCCTGAACACCCCGGACTCGGTTACTAAACTGCGCCTCATGCCGAGAATAAATTCCTGATTTCGGCACCTCTTCCTTTGTGCAATGACTGAACTTCCAAAAGTCGATGCCGAAGCCGTGCTGAACTGTTGCTTGGCTATCGTCATGAAGCGGTTCTCCGCTCAACTCAATCAAAGCTCTTGATAGATATGTGTCATGATCAGTCTTCAGATTGTTCGATTTGAAGATTTTCGGAACACAGATGGTCACCCATAGAATTTTCATAACGTAGAGAGAAGTGGTTTGGACTGTATCAACTCATTCTTCCAGGAATTCCTGATCACTTCTCATCCTAGAAATATATTTTTGAAATTATCCGGCTAAAAAAGGAACAAGGCCGAAAAAGGCGCCAGTGCTTGACGGCTCGGCATCCTGCCGTTTTCCCACATTCCGATGCCGTTTCCGCCATAACAACACCCAGCACGGCAAGTTCTTCGTCAATTCATTGGTCTCTGGTAAAGTGCCTCACTCTGCCAAGCTACTCAGCGGCATCTTAGCTCTGTCACAGAACATATCTGCCAGTGCGCTCATGCTTGTCATCCTAGCCAAGGACACAACGTATCAATGGAACACAATTTGATTGTCAATGATTGAACAGCAAGCCGCGTGAGGTTTGTCGGCCCATGCAGGGTTGTTCGACGATTCTGATCGTTCAAGAAATAACTGGGCTCGGAGGCTCACTCGACGACTACCGAATCGACGGCCTCGATCTTGAATACTGCAAGTCTTCTGCGTGACACCCGTCCCAAGATACCCATCCGGTGAGTCCGAACCTGCTGAATTTTGCTTTGACGGACTACCACACAATACTAACCGCGAACCACTATATCCATTATCGTAGGTTTCGGATCGGTGGAATAAACGACGCGTAAAGCTCAGACTGGACGCAAAATGGGCTAAATTAATGAGCTGAGAGTGTGAAAGTGGTTGGCGAGACATAGCTGCTTCGACACTGTGCGTGTACAGGTTCTCACTCTCGACGGTTTGCGCTGACGATTCCAACCCGTTAATGCCACACAGAATTCCCACAGTGACTAAAACCTTGCCCGAAATGACATCGTAGAGAGCTATTGCAGGGGATGCGACGCTATGTTGTATGTTCACCAATCAATTTTTTCCATGGTCGTCGTTGTATAAAAGCCTCGCATTGTTCTCAGTTTTTTCCTCATCGACCAGTCCTCCCTGACAAGTCTTCCTCGACAACCTACCTCCTCCTCTCGAAATGTTCGGAACTCTTAAAGCCTTGGCCTTCGTTGCCACTACCCTTTCTGTCAGCGCTGTACTCGGTGCAGCGACTACGGCAGATGGTGGTGTCATCATCACTTTGCCCCCTAGATCGACTGATGTAGGTATCAAACAAGTTCCTGGTGAGTGTTATCTTGACACCGAGGGGCACATCAACCTGAATCGATCTGTAGATGCTGCTCATCCGTACATCGCCCCGGGACCTAACGATCAGCGTGGGCCCTGCCGTAAGTCCAAGCCAAATGAAGCGGTTATATCATTCAATAATATCATTCCCAGCGGCCTTGAACACCTTGGCCAACCACGGTTACCTTCCCCGCAGGCAAGTTTATTTCATTGCTGAAGAAAACGCGTACTGATCCTATCACAGCGGCATCGCCTCTTTCGAGCAGATCCTCGAAGCGACCCGTGAAGGCTTCAACATGGATCGCGACCTCGCAGGCTTCCTTGCCGGGTTTTCAATGGTGAATATCTTTGTGACTTTGAGTGCCGGTACTCGCTGATTTTCCTCCGTAGATGGCTCGCGGCAACGCGTTCTTAAATAGGCTTTCTATCGGCTCCGTGTCTCCTCAGATTCCGGTTCTCCCTGGTGCAATCGACGGCCACGCCCCTCCTGGCGGCATCGCTAAGCACGGCAGATTCGAAGGTGAGAACATAGGCCGTGTACTACGACTGCGAAACATCTCATATAATTCTGCTTATAGGTGACGTCTCCATGACTCGCCAGGACTTCAACAACGGCGACGATGTACACTTCCAAATTGATCTGTTCGATGAAGTACGTTTAAGAAGCCTATTCTATCTGAACTAGTTATTGATTTATTTCTAGTTCCTTACTGCGATCGCGAAATACGGCGATGATGATCCCGTCACCGGCCCCAAATCTATCGTCAACATGAAAACCATGCAAGAATTCAAGTATCAGCGTTTCCAAGAAGCTCAGGCCCAAGATCGTACTGTACGTCATTTGAGACCCTACCGATTTTAGTGCTCCTGCATCTGAACTAACACTTCTAGGTCTCGTTCCACGCTAGCCGCATTGCCTCTAGCTACAACGAAGCAGCCTTCATCCTTACCTTCTTCGCCAACGGTAAGCTTTGAATTTTCTGTTGCACTTCTATTACCAACTCCAATATCAGGCACTACCGGTACTTTGAGCAAACAGGCTTTGACTTCGATCTTCCAAAACCAGACCTTCGCCCCCAACTGGTTCCGTCGCTCCTCTCCAGGAACTTTTGGTTTGATCGTCGACACAGCCGCCGAAGTTTTGAGCCCTCACCCCATCCAACCCGGTGCCAATGTCCGAGGATTCTACAAGCTCGACCCTCCCAGCAACGCCGTACGTACTTCTCTCGCCATATAAAGGCGTTTTCTCACACGCTCTTCAATAGTGCGACGCCGGATACGCCGACTTCGTCCTTAACAATCTACCTCACACCTTGAACGAAGTCACCGGTACCTTCAAGACTAACGTCAACACTTTGTTGAACATCGTCGCGACGCCTTTCGGCTGTCCTAAACTCTTGCCAGCGGGACCTGTTGGTCAGTAATCCGGGGACGACTAGATTTCATAGAGGGATTAATAACTCACGATTAATATGACGAGACTCAACCTACTCAAGGCTGGTTGATTGTGCTCGGATGTACCTAATATTTGATATGTATTCTTGATACGGCCTTTGTGTCAAGCACTAGTAGTAGTGTATTACATCCCTTATAATTTAGTTAGAGCGAACACGATATACGTACACCAGAAAATTGTGGGCTGACCTCATCTATCGCACTCCCCAAGCACTTCTGAATCGAAAATCAGCGGTGCAATGAGCTTGACAACGAGCATACGTGGCACAATGTGTAGGCGCCGGCGTCGGCAGACCCGATGTGGTACAGATTCCCACGATCTCTTATGCTGGCTTGATGCTTCTGTCTTCGAAGCTTCAATTTGACGATGAACGACTCGGACCATCGTGACAAACCGTACTTCTAAACACCATCAGGAACATGGTGAAACCCTATCCAACAGGCTCTGAAATCGTGCTAATCCGGCTTGATACTCTTTGTGTTCAGAAAATTTACGCCATGCTCTTTCAAGTGGTCTCATCTCGTCATTTCAAAGCAGCTGTCAAAAGTCCTTCTCATAGCCGGTCTCATCTCCTGGATGTGCTCAGATAGCTTGAGGATATATGTCTTACTTCGCCTTCTTGATCAACGCCTTTGCCACCTCCAGAAGAGACAGGTCCGATATCAGGCATATGATGCGACAGGGGCTAGGGAAGTTGAAGCGATAAATCAACATATGTCTGAAGAAGATGGAATATGAGGCTGCATTGATTGATGGGTCTTCCGATTGTAGCTACAGTCACTGGCGCCATTCGGTGAGTCCCTTTCTATCCGTCTTCCTCCTGTTATTCACTTCGGAACTAGCTTTGGAGCTTGGTCAGCGACACCGATAGAATCACAGAAAAATTTCCCTAAGATACAATCTCAACACTCAGTCTCTATCTCTCCCGATTCTTGACCCCCGGCCCCGTCGACCTCGTCGGCGATAGGTGCTGCCTCACCGATACCCAACGTCTTATCATACTGCATGACACTTCGAATGAAGAGATTGCAGATCAAGCGCGCTGGTTACATGTGCCAAAATGTCAATACCGAAACTGGGCCTCGTGCCATTCTTTCGCTGCTTTCTTCTATGTCGATTTTTGGCAACGTCACACTAAACGCTCATCAAACACCTCGATTCTCAACGAATGGTCTCAGGTATATCAATGTTCCCCTGTCCTTCTTCAGATCCAAGGCCCGTGACGATCGCCCTTCTTTAAAACGCTGGTCAGCTTCATGCGTCAATTTGATTGAATCGCCGGGCGTACCTGGCTCAAATAGGATTGAATAAAATTCCTCATCTGAACCCTCGCAGTGCCCAGAGCGCCTGGAACCCGTAGGCGTAGCTCGGAATGTACGGAGGCACGGCAACTTTGGTACTATAGTCACATGCGTGGGTATGGGAAAAGACCCCTGCCATCCTAAATGTAGTAACATATTCCCTCCATGCCCTACCTGCTTTGTCAGGAGTCGAGCGAGCGTAGCCGCGGGGAAACCGAGTGAACCGAACATATGGCCGGCCGTACCGCTGGGGTCCGCCGCGTGCAAAGCCATCCATATACTAGTATCTTGTTGTTGTGTGTAGACGTCTATGCTTCGTCATATTCAAGTTGATGCAATATAATGAGTAACGCAGGTTTCGTCCGATATTCAACGGATTGCTGCTTTCGTATAGATAATCATTTGCAAGTGGAATCTGCCACTCTGACAGTGAGAACGGGAACGGCACATACTCTAGCGTACATAGGGTTTTAAGGTCCAGTCATGACTGGACCTTGGCCCTTTTTTCTCATAACCGGCAACTGCCGGTCCGGTTGCGGACCCAATTTTTGCATGACTGGCAGCTGCAACCGGTTGCAGGGTCTAGCAACCAGTCACAAA
>KV428227.1:0-40379 GCA_001632355.1 Sistotremastrum suecicum HHB10207 ss-3
AACGACAACGCGCGTCGTTGTTTGTACGCAAACAACGCAAAAATAGTAAATATATTAATTTAAAATAAAACGAATATAATAAATGATTAAAACCCGCGGATATCACGGATATCACGGGTATCGAGATCCGGATACCCGAGACCCGGAAAAACCGCCGATATCCGCATATCAGACCCGGCGGGTGGCGGATATGGCCTCCCGGACTTCCCGCGGGTCCCGGGTATGGCCTCGGAAATTCTCGCGGATATCCATATCCGCGGGTATATACCCGTTGAGATCCTTATGTGAGACGTGTGAACATCAGTAGTCGAGTCCTGTCTGGGCTCGACTACGACAAGCGGGAGAACTTGAGTCCTGTCTGGACTCGAGTACGAGTGTGATTACGCAAGACTCGCAAGTCGACTCGAACACAAGTACTCGAGTCTCGCAAGTCGACTCGAGTACCCATGAATGCAAGTAGTCGAGTCTGATAAATAAGTGCAAGTACTCACGAATATTCGTACTCGAGTGCTACGAAGACACTCGAGTACGAATACTTACAAATACTCGTGGGATCATGAGTACTCGCGAATATACACGCGAGTACTCGAGTGTTTCGGAGAATAAAACTCAAAAAAATTTCGGATGCGAGACCTTCGGCCTCGCATCACGAGTACTCACTGACGAGTACTCGAGTATGGCGAGTCCATATTCGTTGGATGCCTTACTGTGGTACTTCTATACTCATCTGCCTACATACCTGGCTGTGTATATTTGATTAAGTTCCTTATTTAAAATTTATTCTGGGTGTTCTCCACATGGTCATTATTAATTGTGCCTTGATTTTGACTAAACTGAAAGCAATGATCATTGTCCAAACACTGTTCAACTTGTGAGAAGACCTCTCACACTACTCCCAGTTATCAATAAAGTGTTTGACCACCCCCAGGATGAGAATAATCCACAATTTATTAATATAAATAATGATTAAAATTATTTGATCCCTTTGGTGCTGTTTTAAACACTTGAAAACAGAAATCTCATGGGACAATGTCACCTTAACCCCAGCTTGACCCTCTTATTATATAACAACTGTATACCATATACTATACATATACTATACATATACCGGGAAGCTTGTATATTATACACTGTATATCATATATATACCCCCTATATATACCATATATATATGGATACAGTGGAGCCTTAATCACGAACTCGGGATCGCTCTCTGGGTCCAGCCATCAACCCACGACGTGATCAGAGTCGATCCGTATCTCCTCGTCGGAGTCAGCATCAAGATCGCTTACGCTATCGCGAGACTCAGGCTCAGTCTGAGGCTAGGCAAAGACGCAGCCAGTCTGTTGCATCCTATAGACTCAGTGCAGGTACTAGTAGCCAGGCCGGCGATAATCGTCGCCGTGGTCGAGCCCAGAGTCGACCGTTGTTTCTGGATGGTGCCACTGAAGATCTTGCGGCTAGCGAAGATGAGGACGATGAAGATATAGAAGACGGCAACGGTGAAGATGTTGCAGATGAGTCCGATAGGGAGTCTGGGCTGGCGGAGGACGATGTTGACGGGGTTGGCGAATGGGACAACGAAGATGATGAAACGATCGGAGAGGGTACGAGAACCACACGTAGAGCATCCGAATGCATGCCGTATCCGACCAATATCAAGCCGTACTATATCCAGGCTGAAACCGGCCTCAAGGTTCCTCGTCGCAACCCCAGATACACCACAGGTAAAGTTAATCGCGGACATTACCATACTCAGTTCCATGGGCAGTTTGGGAAAGCTTGGAAGTTCTTTGGATTCAAGCTACTTTCCCAATGTCTCTACCCAGACCCGGACATGGCCCGCCGATTTGCTATTGAGTCATGGTGTGAGGCCGGAAAACGTTGCTATCCACCTACCAATTATGGCTATGACGACAACATCTTGAAGAATGTGAGTACCGTTGGTTTTCTCGACGACTATCATATACTCATCATTGTCTTGGCTTATTCCTCATTCGACAAGATTGAACAGAGAGGGTCACAACTTCGAGGAGAATTGAAAACGGCGGCAAAAGCCCAGTTGGGCCACTATGGCATCATCAAGAGTCGGAGTAAAAAGATCATGCGCAAAAATCGAGCTTTAATGAAACCGCTCATCGAGCTGGGCCAATTCACGTTCGAGGTGAGTCATTGGAGTTGTGAATTGCCAACGTAGCTCTCACCTGTACGTATTTCATAGGACCACACCGACCCAGACAACGCAATCATGTACGCCAATCCCGCCCTTGCTGCCATCTTGCGCCAAGCAGTCTTCAAGAAGGGCAGATTGGGCGAATATTTTCAAGAGGAGTTCGAGCTTGACGTCCGGTTTGAGTTGAATCATATAGCGAAGACGCCATCAAACGTGCTGCCGATGCTATGGCTCAGATTGTCGATTCCGACGATGAGGCTGACGCAGGAATACTTGAAGACTGAATCGCTTGTTCACGTTTTGATTCAACTTTGGAAGGCTGGGTCATTGATATAGGCAGCATCTTTTTCTGGTCTCAATTTCGTCGGTCTCGGTGCACTCGTTCGGTTTTTTATCTCTTCGGCTTCTTAACCTTTTGGATCCTTTTCCCATTCCAGTTCCGCTTTTCGTTACATTCGAGTCGGAATCTGTCGGATTGTCGTACCAATTGGTTTTCAAAGGTTGTTATGCTTTGGATTACAGATTCTAGAATAGGATCCAACTGGATCATTGCTGTATCCTGTACTGCATCTGCTCAAACAATCCTTTGTTCTCCCCTATAGCATGATCGTTTCGAATGAATATCAACCAAGCTCAATTCAATTGTGGTTTAGGGACCGTGACGTCACACTGCTATCACACTGCTACCGCGCTGCTATCACACTGCTATCGCGCTGCTATCACACTGCTATCACACTGCTATGGGACTTGCCATCAGTCAATCTTTGTTACATGGACACTATACTGAAACTACAAGTCAAAAATGGGACTGCTATGCCGCGGATTCTGAGACTGCTACAAGCACGCTACATGACTGCTATGGCGTTGACGCTGACCGTGCATTTCTATGAGTGCGCTATCCATGCAACCTTGGGGCGACTAATGTCTGATATATAACGGCGACTTGTCTATGGAGGCTATGGATCTATATGTCGCTACATAGCGACGTGTGGTACCTACGGTAGCGATACGCAACCCGGGGGGGTGTTTCCTGATGTTGATGGGGATATATTTGAAATATCGGAGCTAGTAAACAGACTTCATCCAGTACACCTCCACTTAATCTTTCCCTGCCTATTCATATTCGTCATCGCTTTCAGTATCTTCATCAGACTCCGATTCCGAGGTTAACACATCGCCCTCTCCATTGTAGCCAGGCAAATCACGGATGATATCCGCTGCCGAACGACATCCATACCGCCAAATCTTCATCCGAGGATCAAACGTAACCTTCAACTCATCCAGCTTGACCGCCCATTCAAATCTGTCCACAATGACACCCTCCAGGTGCTCCGCATCAAACTCACAGCCTCGAATATCCAGCCTTCGCAGTGAGGGGCAGGGCTCCAGCTCGCTCAATCCGAGAGCGTCAAGGAACCCATCCACGTCAATCGTTCGAATCGTAAGTTGTTCGATGTCTTTGAGAGACGCCAGAAACCCGGATATTGTGTTCAATTCCAGGGAATGGATGTATTTTCCGCTGACGAGGATGTTTCGAAGGAAGAGGAAAGTGTATGTTGCGAGATGTTCGAATAGCTGCGCGGTTTCTTGCACACGATAGTCGACTTGTTGTTGGAAATTTCTTATACGACCCGATTCTGTCAAAGGGGCGATATTATCGAATGTGAGGTGAAAGCGAGCGTGCCGAGCTGCTTTGAAAACGAGTACAGCAGAAGTAAAATCTTCGAAATCTTGAATCTGAACTTCCAGGTGAACGGAGAGCTTAAAGACGCCTAGAAGGGTAGAAGGAAGGTAATCGAGGATGCCTTTCCTATACCCTCTCGCAACCGAGAGGAAGATGTTTGCCGTCTGGGGGAATGTGACGTTGCGAAGAATTTCGTCATAAAACATCTTCGAACCCCATCCCAACGTAAACTTCTCCAGATGGCGAAGGTGTATCACCGGAATAGTTTGTGCGGCGGCTTGGAACTCATCATCGCCTGAAGGAGGAACGATGTCCTCAATCCACTGATGAGCGAGGGTGACAAGCTCCAGCATGGGAGCAGAGGATAAGAATGTTAGAATCTGAGCGGAAGTGAGACCGAATGAGGATGCATCGACCACAGTCAGACGACATGGATCTGGCAAAAGAGATAGGAGAGAAATCATTGAGGAACAGATGATGGAGAGGCGAGGAAGATGCTCGAGAGATTCGACGCGCGATGAAGATCGTGGCACACCGGGGAAATCCAAATGCAGCTGTGAAAGGATGGGTGTGGATATCCGATTCTTAATGATATCGTCGATCCACGACATCAATTCAGGCGGCTCGGAGAGGTTGGAAGTCCACGAGATACTGAGGCGCTCGAGTCTCCTCATACTTCCACGGAAGGAATCCTTTACAAGCTGGAAGTGTTGTGATTCGAAATAGGAATGATGGATCGCAAGAGAAAGATGGGCGTCTCGGGATCGTTCCAAATATATAGAAATAGCTGCGAGCGACCAACCGAAGTGGATCTGAGCCCACAAAGAAGGATTGTTGAGCGCAACCCATCTCCATCTTCTGCACCTATCAGAGCCAAATACGTCTATTTGGACCACGTTTTTTGGGGGAAAAGACGATACTCACACTCTTGAAATGAGCTGGGTGAGGTGGGTCGAATCTCTCGGCAAACGTTGCGATATCAAATCTTGCAAATCTTGCTTATAAACGAGGTGCCACATGATAAAGCCCACGATTTCGTCTGGCAGTCGATTGATAAAGGCGCTGGTAGCCGTTCCAGCGAGCTCAGCCATGGGGAGCGTGGTAACTAGCTATAAAACGCAATTCCTTGGCAAACGCCAACAGGAGCCAATTTGGAGGCAACTGTCCACGGATGCCGTCCCCTTGGTGGTTTCGGGCTTTGAGAAAAGGCAGGAAGCAAAAGGTGGTACTAGCTATAGGTTACTTCGAAGTTAAGGTTTCGGTGTCGGATTTCGGCCCGTCGCTGTTCATCGTCGAATTTACGATTAGTATACTCAAGGACAGTATTCTCGGGGTCGTATACGTGTCGTAGCCGTTCAAATAGTCACTATCATACATGATGAAGTGCTCTATAAATATCAAATAAAAATTACAAATCTACTGCGGAGCCCAAAGATGCGAGCCAAAATTTCCGACATAATCGATGCAATTCCGGCACATGCACGATTCGTCATGAGATGTGAAATCCGGATCGTTATAATACTCTTCAAAATCATACATCGCCGCCTCGAAACTCATATCATCTTCCATCTCCGTCGAACTGGATGTCCATTCGCCTTCCACAAATTCGAACTCATGCACGAAGTCTTTGAGCTCTCCCATAACTTCATCGACAGTCGAAGAGCGAGCGGGATCGTCCAGCCGTCCATCGTCCAAATGAGGATCGTAGGTGATGATTAGCTTCTCTAAACCGGAGAGCATGTCCTCCCTCTCGGCCAAGGTATCCTTGAGCTGATACGGATCGAATCCGGACCCGCGTATATCCAAAACTTGTAGAACTGGACACAACGGGATGCCATCAGTACTTGATCCAAGAGTCGTAAGGAAAGACGTGAGATCTTGAGTTTTGAGCGTCAGATCTTCGACTTCGGAGAATTTATCAAGAAGCCGAATGACGTCATTGGCGTGAGGCAAATGTCGAATCGAAATCCCAACTCTCGTCAATTGACTGAAATCGCCAATGGAAGCGAGGTCAACCAAGAGTTGGGTGGCTTCTTGAGGTCGTTTGCTTCCAAAACTGGTTGAGTCGTCGAATGCCACGTGGTAATGGGGATGGTTGATTGAGTCGAATTTGAGGAGGAAAGGAGTTTGGTCTGGGACCTCTCGGCTTGCATGAAGACGATCCGATGTGATGTCTAAGTACATAGACGATGCCAAAGGTGCTTCGAGAGAGGGAGGCAGAGACGACAATACGGCGGCATTATCTTCTCGGTAAATCGTGAGCTCGATTTTCGACGAAGCAGGACATGTGATGCTGCGAAGAATGTATTCGGCGAAGGAGGGGTAGCATTTCCCTATGATCAAGTTCTTCAAAGATTGAAGTTTGATTGGAGGTTCTTGTGTATCGACCAAGGTAGGCCTTTCTCCAATAAAATCCCCATTATTCTGGAACATCGCAGTTTCCAGCATAGGTGTTGATCTCATGATTATCATGATCTGATCGGCGGTGATTCCAGGCCAAGCGATATCGACCTTCGTCAGGCAAGAGAATTCGGGGATCATCAGGTCGAATGAGAAGTGCCGCGTCCGAACGTGGGATATACTTGGCAACGCCATCAAATTCGGGATGCTCGGAGTGCGACTTTGTAGCGGGAAGAAGTCGAGATGGACTTCCCACATGTTCTCCAGCCTCATCGGATCCTCAAAGAGCTCGGATAACCACGCGAGGAGATCTGGCGGAATGGGGTTCGGCTCGTACCTAAGCCCGGTATAGATATCGTCCCATTTAATGTTCAATCGTCCTATACGTCCGCGTGATGATTTGAGGATGTCTTTAAAGCGGCTGAAGGCTCCGCTCTCGTGAGCGTACTGGTTGATAGCGATAGAAAGAACCGCCTCGGGCTCTTCGGATTCGCCTCGACTTCTCTCCAAGAACATGTTAATAACTCTATCGGACCAGCCGAGGTGAATGGAAGACCAGAGTGACCGGCCCTCCTTGCTCAGAGATATATCTCTCCATGATTTACAACTGCGGACAAGGATTAGAGCCTGAGCGCCAGAGCAGGATGGCTTCGAAGCTTATGCTTACACTCGAGAAACGCGGTTCGCGCTATAAGAATGGTTGGTCCTGATAAGGCTTTGGAGGTCCTCTACGTAGATATAATGCCACATAATGGATGCGACGACTCGAGGCGGCCAATTTGCTGCATTCGTTGGGTCACTTGTGATGTCCATCCGAGTGGAAGACTTCGGCCGGTCGAGAAGCCACAAGAACTTTCTGTTGAAGATGTGATGGGCCGTCTCAAGGCTGAATTCGATAGCCGGAGATATGACAGAAAAGGATAGAGCTTTCAGCCAGTTGAGCCAGATTCGGCTGGCAGGACCGCAGCGGAATTTGAAGATGATGTCGGGGATACAATAGTCTTTAGCCCCGACCTGCGACTATGCAGAGACCAGCTTCTCGTTTATAGTGAATTGCAAAGGGGCAGCAGCAAGCAAAGCACAGACGATAAGAAAATTTCATCGTTGTCATCAGGGGTTGAGCGGAACTGTCGGATGTTCGGAAGACTGTTTATTTCACGTGTCTTGCTACGAAAGCGTGAAAACTGGTTTTTAAGTGATTGTGCAGGCCAGGACAACGAAGTCGACAATCTATCAGACTCGAAACAAGCATGCTTGGTGAGAAGATAGCTTCAGGATCCAAAAATTCGGACAGGTCAGTATAATAGTCGACACGTAGATTTGAGGTCAATATCCAGCCTGATGGAGATCACACGTACACAACACTGGCGGGACAGATTATTAAAGAAGCAAAGGAAAGCACACCGGAATTCAGAGCAGAGCCACTACTCAGTCTTCAGCATCTGATCCCTCCTCCTCCCAATGACTCACGGAACCCTCTGACTCAATCGTACTTGAGGTCCAGTATCCGCTCTCTACATCATAGCACTCGACAGATCTCTCAAGTTCTTCCCAAACTTCCTTCTCCGCGAAATATTGGGGTCCGTCTAATCGATCATCCATCGTAATTTGTAGGTGTTGGATCCCACAGCCCCATTCTTTCCTTATGACCAGAGCGCTTTTGATTTCGTCGGCGTTGAACACGCAGCGCCTGATGTCGAGCTTTTTTAGTGCTGGCAAGACTTTGCCAGTATCGATGGGGCTGGAGGTCAGCGCCGCAAGGACAGGTTTCAGCGTTTGGGTTCGGAGAATCAGTTCTTCGACCCCAGCGAACTTCTGAAGCAGATTCACCAGAATATCCGAATCAGGAAGATAACGAACGAAGATCTGAGCTTCCTTTAGCTGAAAGAATTCTGGCATCGAGCTAAGATCCGTCAAAAGACGGATGGATTCTTCTCGACGCAATCCTCGAGTGAACCAATCGCCGAACCTAACAACGTAGTGCGGAGATACCGGAGAGTGGAAGCTGAGCCCGAAAGGATTCTCAAAGTAGTCGCCACACCATTTCTCCAATCGTGGAGAATGAACAGAAAGGGAGACAGACGATGTTAGTATTGGCCGAAGGGAATCGGGAAAAGATTTCATTATGGAGCCATAGGTAACTCGACCTATGTGTAATGTGATGGTGCACGTTTCTGGGAAGACAAACCGTGCGAGAATATACTCGACAGTTGCTTTCTCGCAAGTTCCAATAGTGATGGATTTCAGACAGCTCAAAGCTGTCGGAGACCTGCAACTAACGCTTCCGGCACCTGAATTCTCGCTGATGTAATGCGTCGAATTGAAGGAGACTTTCTCGATGGCGAGAGAATGAACTACGAATGTAATGATGTCCTCGGCCTTCATCCCATCCCAGGTTACATCGGCCGTTGTCAGACAACAGGTATCGAGGAATAAGGAGTCGAAGGCGATATAGCGAGCGCGAAGATCTGATATCCGTGGGAGATTGACGACTTTTAATGGTTTCGTCATGTAATTGGAAACATCGCCGAATGAAAATTTAAGATGCAACTGCCACAGGTTTTCCACTCTTCTTTCTCCTCCTAACGAATCAGATATCCAGGAGAGGAGGGCCTGGGGGGTGACAAGGTTGAGGTTGAGCACATTTGTGACCCAGTCAACGCTCAACCGTTCAATTCGATCAAGTGAGGGGAAGAGGTCGATGAAATATGAAACGGTTCCTGAAGCACATCCATTCTGGTTTATGCCGATGGATATAAGATCGTCGCCCTGGCTTCGCTCCAGGAACATTTTGACAGCATCTTTGGGCCATCCGAGATGAATCTGTGACCATAGGAAGTGGCTATGCGGTCCAAGGGCTATATCCCGCCACCGTTTACATCTAATGAATGAGTCCTTCAATTAGTACAATACCAATTGCGGAATATAATGCAATACGCACATGGATGAAATCTGTATCGGCTTGCTCGCGTGTTCCGACTTTAAAAGATCCTGCAGGTCCTCGACAAAGATACATTCCCACATGATGATCCTTAATAGCTCATCGGGAACTCGCTGAAATGGATCACGAGATTCCATTTCGAACACGAGGGAGTCGCCCAGGGATGCCGGATGCGTATAGGCAGGCGAAGTTGATGAGACGATAAGTATGGACGACGAGTGCAGAAGACCGAGGGGTAGGATGAGTCCTATTCCTTCACTGAAGCGCACTCTGCGGGTTTATGGTGTGAGCATCAAAAACGATGAGCAGCAAGATACTCACCTACTTGGCTTGTTCACTGGCAGCGGGATGGCTAGCCGGAATCGGATTCCGGAAGCTTCGGCCTCGTCGGTCTCGACGAGTTAGCTATAGGTACCGACAGGATACAACGAGCAGCAGCGATATCGCTATCGTGAGAGTTCGCGGATCCAGCGATCCCGTGACCAAAATTTTGAGCGGAGAGCTGCTCGAATTTGGAGGGAAAGACATAAATATACAATGAGTCAGTATTTATAATTATCAACAATAAATCGTTCATTCCGTGCATCGCCATCTGGAAGTGTTGCACCTGGCATGAGCAATTCTCCGCTGAATTCCATCCCCCCGGACTTCTTTTTCTCCTGATCATCAATCCCAACCCCATCCATCTGAAGAATCCGATCCTGGAGAGCTTTCAGTCCAGTCTCCACCCTGCGGCTGACATCGATCGGCCACTTTGTACAATCTGTGTACGATACCAGTATCGGACTGTCCTTTTTTGCACTTCCATATCTTCCCGTCCATAGTGAACTGCAACAATTGAAGTTTTTCAGCCCATTCCATCCTCTCCGTCAAAATATTCCCGACATGCGAAGCTTTGAATCTGCATCGGCGAATATCCAACGATTGGAGTGAAGGGCACGGATTTGGATATGATGCTGTGGGGCGAAGGGCGGTGACGAAACGATCAGCGTTGAGTGTGTAGAGGGCGATTTTTTGTACTCGATCAAATGCTCGAAGAAGCTTGCGAATACAGATGAGGGTGACGTCACGGAGACATCGTGCCCAAATCGTAAGATCGATGAGAGCAGGGAACTTCAATTTCGTTAGCTCGCCGAATAACACCGTAGCCTCCTTGACTCTTAGCTGGCGACAGAAGGAAGTGGAAAGTTCCTCATCTTCATCTTGTGCGGAAGCCAGAGTGTATTCGTTAAAATCAACTTGATAGCGAGCTGAATCCACAGCTTGGAATTCAAGGACGAATGCTTCACGGACAAAGGGCCGCCGGATCGAGAGGTTGAGCACTGTGCTGGAAGGGAGGATGTTGCGCAGTGTTTCAGGGAGTGACTCGATGACGCTCGTCTCCTGATCTCTCAGGATCGAGAGACGGACGGCTGAGGTCTCTGGGAACGAGCAATGACGTACGATGGTCTCCATGAACATCGTATTGGCCCATGAGAGCCGAAAGCTCTTTAAATGAGGAAGAGAGATTGTGTCATTGAGCGTCGATTGGACTTCCTCAGCGCACTGTGTGTAGGCTTCTGCTGCGTGGTGTTTGAATTCGACGGATTCTAGGAGAGGGGAGGATCGGAGAAATGATAGAATATTGTCTAATGTGAGATCGGATGAATGGGCCTTTACTGTCGTGAGACGACAAGGATCGGGAAGGGTGGATTTCAGAGATAAACCCAGAAAGTTGATATCTGCGAGTCGCGGGAGATGACCGAGATCATGATGCTGAATTGGCAGCACGTAGTCGGGATAAATGACGTGAACGAATGACAGATTGGAAGCGGGGATAGATAGCCCATTTCCCAATATATCCCGAATCCAGGTTACGACCTCTTTGGTCGGGCCATCGCCCCAGAGGTAGTCAGCAACTCCGTAGTACTGGACGTTGATACTCTCGATCCGCTGAATCATATCTGACAATGTGTCCTTCATGTCGTGGAAGGATCCGAAAGCGATGGACTCCCTGTTGATTCCGATAGAGAGGGGGGCAGCACGACTTCGCTCGAGATGAGTCCGAATGATGTCCTTGGGCCATGCGAGATGGATCTGGGACCACAGGCAGGGATTACTGAGTACAATCCCTCTCCATCTCTTGCATCTGAAATCATAATTTCAATATATTCCTGCGATCAAGTCTGCCAGACGCAAGTGAAAAGAGGACTGACATTAATGAGATGTAGGTGGTCCTATAACTCGGATGAGGGTCTCTCCAATAAAAGGGTGCTTTAGCCCGTAGTTGGATATCTGACTCATAGACGTAGTGCCACATGATCAACGCGAGCACTTCATCTGGCACCCGATGAATGATATCAGAGTGGCTTTCCGTTTCTTCGTCTTGCCAGGAAAGCATCATATCCATTGTGACGGGCTCTGTAGTAGTTGAGCGAACGGCAACCGGGTGCATGTAATGGTTCTGGTTGGAATCCGGTGCTATAATTTTGACGAGAAGGGCAGGTTCAATCAACGAATAAACGGTTCTCTGGATTTCTCTGCGCTGAGACACAGTTTTCGTCTGGGCGCTTCGGTCAGGCGCTTCGGGATCGGATGTCGGAGCTCTGGGTCATCGTCGGTTCTACGCTGGTCAAACCGATTTACTCGACACGATTTCACAACGAACGATCGAAAGCAGAATCTCACTGCACGAAATTATATGAGCAAGATGTGTATGTAAATTCAATTAGAGTGAATTGTTATGATTAGATAATTTATGACATATGTTAACAGTCAATACTCTATTATGGCGCCCAAAGATGCGTCCGAAAGACATCATAATTGATACATTCCGGACAAACGCAAAGATCATCATGATCTTCCAACGAATCGCCCCGGTAATCGGCGTCATCCATATCTGCAGGATCGATCTCGGCCTCTGTCGTAGTCGATGTCCAGTACCCGTTCTCTTCTTCTTCGTATTCTTTCACCACATCGGCGAGCGCAGCGAGAACTTCATCCACTTTGAGAGACCGATCGGGTATTTTCTCCAAACGGTAGTCAAGAGAGAGCTTCAACTCTTCGATTTGATGCCCATTTTCTTTTCGTTCGATCAATGCGTCCTGGAGTTGATAGGGATTGAACCTGCAATGTAGAATATCCAGTTGTCGAAGAGAAGGGCAAAGGACGTCCTCAGCCGGAGGGATCCGCGAAACGAGGGCTGTAAGCAAAGAGTCGAGATCCCTCGTTCGGATCGTCATCTTCTCCACACCAACAAACGCTCGCAGAAGCTCAATGACATCCGTCGCAGGAGGAAAATATCGAACGGAGATCTCAACCTGCTTCAACTCCGCAAACTCGACCATCGAGCCCGAAGACAACGCCAACTCCGTGATCAAATCAACACACTCCTCACGACGCGCAGTCCCATAATAATGTTCGTCGAATTCCACACGATAATGCGCGGAAGTGGAGGAGTAGAATTCGAGTAGGAAGGGTATGCTTCCCATATTATCGCCGTTCACTTCGAACCGCTGTGAGAACGCTTTAAGGAAGGTGGAGGATATGAAGATTGGTCGAAGAGGATCGGGGAAGGAGGACATCACGGAGATGTCAGTGTCTCTGCAGATAGAGAGCGATATGTCGGAGGCTTGAGGGAAGTTGATCCGATAGAGAATGAATTCGGCGAAGGCCTTATCGCAAGGTCCGAGGGTAAATTTCTTCAGAAATTGAAGATCAATTGGAGGCTCCACGCCTTGGTTATTAGGCCCGCTGCACTCCGGATCTTCGCGTATGTAGCTTC
Organism: Sistotremastrum suecicum HHB10207 ss-3; assembly: GCA_001632355.1. Lineage (NCBI taxonomy): Eukaryota > Fungi > Basidiomycota > Agaricomycetes > Sistotremastrales > Sistotremastraceae > Sistotremastrum > Sistotremastrum suecicum. The sequence goes on from KV428227.1 coordinate 12,962, forward strand.
CCTGGTTGAAACTGGCGTTCACCAACGACGGAGAATGCGACAGAATTTGGAGAACGTGTTGGGAAGTTATCTCGTGCCAAGAGAGATTTACATCTCTAAGACGAGACGAATCCACGATGTAGGGTTCGAAGGCGATGTTTTGGCATTGAAGATCGGAGATTTGGGGGAAATTGACCAAGTTCAACGCATTCGTCTTCAGGGTCTGGCGATCTATAAACCACAGATGCAGTTGGTGTAGCTTATCGAGCTTCCTATCCCCTCCAAAAGAGTGGGATATCCACGATAGAAGCTCCCGAGGTACTGGATTGGGGTCCGTAAAGAGATATCGTGTATCCCATTGCACGTTGAAGCGCTCGATGCGCTCTAGCGACGAGGAGAGAGTATCTTGATGATTGACGAAGTTGCCGGATGTGAATGCGCGGGGGTTGATCGCTATGGAAAGAGGGGTGCTTCCCTGGCTCCGTTCTAGGAACATCGCAACAGCCTTCTCTGGCCATCCCAGATGAATCTGAGACCAAAGATTACGATTGTGCTGGCTGAGCGCGATATCTCTCCACCGTCGAGATCTATTCGGTAGATTCGGTAGTCAGATATTCTGTTTCTCAGGTGAAAAGGGTATGGATACGCACACGGATGAGATGCGCGTCGTTTTCTGCGCATGACGATATTGTAACAGATCTTGCAAGTTCTCCGTGTAGACGATGTTCTTCAGAATCTCCGCTGATATCTCGACCGGCAGACGTCCTATCAAATCGACTCTGGGACCTTCCATGATGAATGAGGGAGATCCTGAAAGCGCGGGTGCAACTGACACCAAGAACTTGATGTCGAAAAATCGGTTGAAGCGATGGTGGACGAGCTGGGCGAGGTGGACACGCGGATTTGTCGCAGAGGAGAATTAATGTAGCGAGAAAGATTTAAATAGGGGCCGCACGTCTCATTCCGAGACAAGGCAATGGACCAGAGGAGCGAGACAGCCTTGGGAGCTGCAATTTTCGTCGGCGTCGGCGAGACTTTCGGCAGTCATCCGCATTGGGATTTCGGAGTTCGAAAGCTACCCGTTTGCGCTGGACGTGCATGTCGACGTCGACGAGCCTCTTTTGCGGTACCGGGATGCTGTCTCGAAATCCACGCTGGAAATTTGTGCTCTTACTGTATAGTTTTGACTTCATATTCTCTGCGGAGCCGCACTACGGACTATCTGAGACTCCCGATGACGCTGGGAAATTTCCAAAGACGATGGAAGATTGAAAGCGAGAATCACAGATCTCGAGTCTTCCCCCATCCCGAGCCCTTCTACATTTACATTTGAGACGATAATTCAGTCACGGCATGGCGGATACCGAAGATAGAACTACGGAATCGGGCGCGGCAGCTCCTTGCTTCACGAAAGAGTCGTATCAACGCCCGTGTATATTTACGTCTCGCTCCCCCGTAGTTTCACAGCGTCTCTCTTTGCTCTCCGGTTCCTATCATACACAGCTATCACAGGAACGCGTACTTCACTACCCTGGACTGAGTTTCCATCTCTTCGATCATCCTGAATGTTACCATTTCGTGAGAACCGACCAGTCCATCTTAACACGACCCTGCTAATAGCGTGTTAGGATCTCCTGACGGAAGGGTTGTGGATGCGTCGTCTCTTGGGATGTCGTGAAGAGGTTTGTATGCATGGGAGAATCCGCGTTGACCCGTGAAGGTACGTGCCGATTCGGATGTTGTCGAAGACGGGTTCAGTGAGCGCTTCAACTCACAATGGGCTATAAAGCAGATGGATTTCACTACCGCCCATTCTTGACAATCGCAACTCCTCTACCCCCGCTCGCCGCCCTCGTTGCTCCGTCGCTCTACCACCGTATGGATCTGTCCCGAGTAACAGGATATCGCTGATGTTTCACAGAACACCATCATGTCTGAGACACCTCTCTCCGAAGAGCCCCAGTATACGACTACGCTGGATTTCAAGCCGAAAGGGGTCCACATCACGATAGATCCAGCAATCAAATCTACTACCTCGAAATTCGATGCGAACTTGAGGGATTTCAAATTTTCACCAATAAAAACGAGCGAGGCGACACTGAAATCGCTAACTATGGGCAAATGGTCCAACCGAAACGTTTCTATACGAATACCTTTAAAAGACATTCGTGTTACGATAGAAGGAGATGTCGAAATCGAAGCCAGTATCCCAGGTGGTTTTGTGGAAATATCTGGTACAGGAGAATGGACAGAGGTGACGTACGTTAGTAAGTCGTCACAATGCTACTTGTTCGGGCAACTTTATCTCATCTTGCGAACAGCTCCAGCAGGGCCGCTGACCCCATCCTTTCCACATCTGAACCCTTCGCGCCAGGGCCTGGCCGAAAATTCGGAGACTTTCTAGATGCATGGTATCCGATTCACCTTTATCATCTCACGTTACGTGACTTCGAAATTCCGGTTTTGTTTACTTTTGGCTTGTCTGATTGAAGCGGGATCGTGTGGTGACTATTTCGTAGACCTACCCTCAATGTCTATGATAAGAACCACTTCTTCAGAATTCACCTGTAGCCAACAATTAGACGAAAAGATGGAAAACCTTTCAATAGAACTCGGGTTCATCCACCATATTTGATCACTCGAGACGAAACCGCTACGGCACGAAGAAACGTGCAAGCTGTCTACATGTAGTAGTAAAAATCGACGGACGTTCTTCATGTTAGAATATTAGATTTAGGTACAATTACGGTATAAACTCCGACAAGCTTATCTGTAGTAGTTAGATTCAGACTCAGTACTTATGTGCTGTCGTCGACCAGCCTATTTTCTATACTTCACTCCTCACATTCACAACCAAACGAGTGAACTCTTACAATCAGAATGTTACGGCTTTCGGACCCAACTTGAGGGACCGCAGTCGATCACCTTTCCATCATTTTTCGTTTTTCTCCTCGCTTTCTCACTCCGACTCCGACTTCGGCCGACATTTGCATGTAGCACGCGATCTCAGGCGCTCCGTCAAGCTCAAGCCTGCTAGCTTCAAGTCGTGTCGACATTCGGGAGCCTCCTTTCACGCTGGAACCAGTCCATCTTGTAATCTTCTTTGATCCGAATGCTCGAAGTCTCGGGAACACCCCATTTTGGTCAACCTATTGCGAACGTCTCGGCCTGTCGCTCCTGCCTTGATGACAGCTCAAAAAATCAGAAGACCATCGAAAACTTTCATCACAAAAGAAGAACCACCTGATCCATTTGTGAAACCATCTCATCTTACCTCACCATCCGGACGGTTCAGAAGATCAAACCTACAAATTCGTGTCATCAACCCCATTCAGGGGTGGTGATGATGTGCTTGAACTGCTTCTCGCTCTCTCTAGGTACCAGAGCGTCTCTCCCCGTTATCCGACCCTCGATATACACGGAAATCCCTGGAGCGTGTACTTCGCTGCCTTGATCTAAGCTGTCCTGTCCTTGATGATCCTGAATGGCACCAGTTCGTGAGAGCCGAACAAATGTGAAGGCTCTGTTGACAGCGTCTCAGGATTTGGGTGGAAGAACTGTCGGTGCACTCACCCTGCGTACGTTTCAATTTCTCCCCCCCGTCTATCTTCGATGTGTCTCCAATATCAGGGCGGCATCTCTCAATCTGCTCCATGTCATTCCGTCCTCACACGTGTTGATCTTGCATCAACCACGGAATTTGGTTATCCCCGTCCTTTTGAATTAAAATCGGGTCAACTCAGGTGTCTAGAGACTCTCAGCGTAGACCTACATACATGTACGCAAGAACACGTCAGTTTTCCTTGGCAACCGCCTGAGCACGTATGCACTACAATATCCGCTCGAGTAGAAAGGGAACGGCGTGCCAAGATCACATATACGCATTCATGTCTCGTCAAGTCATGATTCGAATAGGCGACGACTCATCTCATACATCAAAACATCAGAACTCCCTGAGTTTCGGTCGATGAAAGATTTAGGACGGAAAGAACAATGTACCGAGTCAAATCAATGGTCAGGAACTGCAGTACATGCGTTCGGCATGGTACCAGTGCAAGAAGCGTTGACTTGCACATGCAGTTTCTCGAGTATTAGACGGAGTTGAGAACACCTCCAGCGGCTCGAAAGAAACTCCGAGCAATCTGCCGATGTACGTGCATTGGCTCCGTTTCAGAGAAAGAGCTGGATTGGCTATGACATGAGAAAGAAATCGAACAGAGAACCGATCTACCCCTGCAGCAGGATCCGAAATCCCGCTTTTGTACGTGCTCATAAGAACCGTTGCTTGAGTGAAGTCTGCAACTCACAAGGCCTACTCTCCCCCGAGACAAGATCCAGTCAGATAGTCGAACCTCTTTTCTGACGTTTCTTCAACATCGCACCAAGAGTGAGTCAGATGCACCATTTGAATATCCCGACGAAATTGACAAAGGGTAGACAACTACTAAATTGAATCATGCCCGATTCTGAAACTCAAGAGGAACAGCCTCTCAGTCAATCACAGCCAAGTAGGCCCCGAACGATCCCTTTCGTTTTTTGTGCTGACTTCAGAATATACAACACAGCTTCTGAGGAACCGCCAACGGAGACAAACCCCATCACAGACTCTGTGACTCAAACAAGATTACCGGATAACACACAATCTTGGGAAGGAGATATCACTCTCACGGCCCGCACCATCGAAATTAACCTCAGGAGGACGCCAGATATACCTGGAACTCATACGCATTATTACTTCAAAGGGGTCCTCCTTGAGGAACTCAAAATCGATCCTCACCAATTCCCCGAGCTTAAAATCGAGGTCAAGAATGCCGAAGTCGTCTTTGTGAAGAATGTTCAGGACTACAAGTCCCTCAGGCTAGCTCTGGGTGCCATACAATGGAATCAGGTTGTTCTGACGCTCCAAGATTTCGCCCATGTCAGCGGGGTAATCAGTAACACTTCTCTGAAGGCTCTTCTCTTGGCACAGTCTCATATCTATGAGCATAAATCCAAATGCATTGTTGGTTCGGTGATTCTCGAGAAGTCTTATTGATTAGTAGCCGTACGTATGTTGGGGACTTACCTTTCATCCACTGACAAAAGGAAGCTTATTTTGTCTCACAGGAAAATCGTCCGATTTCCGGCTCCGTCGAAACCGCTGGACAGACCAATTGTATAACCTGCTTTGAATGGATAGTTAGAATATGCGAGAGAATACGGTCCGTCATTAGGAATATATATGCACCCCAATTTTGTCCATGTAGTCTTTCGCCCCAGTTTCTGTAAAAATAGGAAGGGACGCTGCAAGGGGTCTCCCATGGCATATAATGAGTCATATGTTAGGAGCAGCAATATCGCTTACTCCTTCATATGATGTACTACTTTCTGAGAATCTGGAAGTCGAGCAATGTGGGACTGGTTTCACTGTTAGAGACTGAACAGACAGCCAGGTGCAAGCCGTATTCCGAGCTTAAAGTTTGAATCCACATTAAACTCGACCCAGCGTTGTAGCAAGCTGCAAGCATTCTACAGAACCGATGGTCCGGCTGACTCTAGGCTAGATGAGACTGGGTTGATCGTGTCTGATGATCAATGGAGGATCAAGCAAGTGTTGGGAACCACAATGAAGGGAGGCTAGAATAGGTGAAAACTTCGCTTAGCGTCGCCTGCCTTTTCGGAAGACCAGATCCGGTTACCGATTTTACCTTGCTGCAGTTTCGCTCGAACCGCTACATGTCTGAGTTCAACATGCAACGATGATATTGATTGGGTGTTGGAAAATCTATGGTGCTGAGGTCTGACTACTCCAACAAACCCTTTTTCTTCAATCTACATTCCCAGTCGTTTCCGGACTACGGTCGCTGTATCTGAGTCTTCTGAGAACATGCTGCGCGCACTGCATCTGCCAAACGAAGGCCAAACAGTTATGCGCTATGCAACCGCTTCATATCCCTGGTATCTTAGCGTGCCCACTGCCCATCAATCATGAAACCCATGCAACTGAAGCAAATGCTGAGGCATCTCGACAGTCTGGGATTGGATACGGCCGATTGTCGAACGTTGCAAATGCAGCTGATTGGTAGTGAAGAAAGTCGGAAGGTACGTTTCTGCTATCACGTGGAAGCACGAACATCAATGATTAAACGCAATGCCTCATGATCAGGAAGCTCTTCTTACGCATTGTCTATCCAAAGCTATCAATCACGAGGAAGCATGGCTCAGACACACCGATTCGGATGAGGTGCGCCCATCTTCAACCTGAGTTGGCGCAACCTTTGTTCATATAATCTCATATCTCAAGCATGATCTTGACGGCCGAAGAATCGATCCGGTAGACGTCTGGCGACATAATCTGTTCAACATACGAGTCTTCTGCTGTCCATCCAAGGGCTCGATTGATCCCGGTGATCGGGTTCGCAGTCCAATAATCACTGGCGTTCCACTGCTCCACTATTTTCTGTACAACGTCAGCTTCGGTGGTGCGCCCTTGTCAGCTTCGATCACGTGACGAATTCCTCAACCTACTTCAGTCCGTCCATTCAAATCTCTTGTATCCACTCCGTATCCCGCCGTCATCATCCTCTGTTTCAGCGTAACATCCCGCTCGTCATTCAATGAAGTCAAGAGATACAGCCATAACTGGTGGCACCAACTAATTCCAAAATTTTCGTCTTGGTCGCGCGCTCGAAAATATTCGGCGGCTCCGATCTTGCTCGTCGGTTTGGGGACCCAGCTACGATCTGACCCCGAAGTTGTCCATCAGCTATACTCGACCGGCGATCGCAAGGGTCCGGTTCTCCCCGAAGAAGGCGAAAGGCTCGCACGCAAGATACATGCGGAGAAATATATGGAGTGCTCTAGTACGGATGAAGATGCTATTGACGTTGTATTTCAAGAGGTACGCGCGCATCTGATGACGAAAATTTTCTCTCAAGTTAATGCTCAGCTCCTTAGGCGTTGAAAATGAATTACAATCTCCACATAAGCCAAGAAATCTGGCAGGCAAATTTTGAAGAATGGTTCGATCAGAACTGTTGGCCTCTAACCGAGTTTTCTTCCGGTCCAACGCATCCGACTGGGACTGTGAAGTTCTTACACAATAGTTCCGTGGACGGCTGATGCGATGTTCTATAGTCATGACTGCCTCGGATGAACGAACCATCTGCCTGGTCTCACGACTCCTGTAGAATCATTTTTGCGCGCAACGGATTATCCTTCGCCTTATGCACGGTATCGAGCGAGATAGTTGGACTGGATCCTTTGTTCATACCCTCTACAAGTAAATCTTCAACTATCCTCTGTCAATATACTATATGTTACCCACCATTGCCAAGGCTTGCTATGAGTGCGATGGTGAGCGAGTTCAGTAAGATGTCTTGCCATTCGGAGTTCGATGCATGTCGTCTATCACCGTCGTTCAATCAACCACATTTCGATCATGCTGAGCTTCTAGGATTGCAAATATTACTCCAAATGAAACACGCTATAAGTTATCGATAATTCATCGTCGCCTGCTCATCGCTCCCTCACTCTTCATCTACCTCCTCCGCTTCCGACCCGTCCTCATCCGTGTCGGAGCTGCTGTCGGTCCAATTACCGTCTTCACCCTCGAAAATATCAACTAGTCGCGTGATATTTTGAAGGAGATCATTCCCTGATTTGCCTTCCGCTGCTGGAGTAGCGTTGTCTGTCAACAATCGCTTATCCAGAGTCACTTGCAGACGTGCCAGCTGATCGGTCCATTCATTTCTGTTGATCAAGGTCATCTCCAGCTGAACAGGATCGAATTCGGCATTTCGGATATCGAGGGTTCGGAGAGCGGGGCACGGATAACCGTGAGTGTCAAATCTGTCGTTACTGCGAAGAGCCTGGATGACACGGCTGGCCGAGAAGCAGCGGATGGTGAGGCGTTCGACCTTTTGGAAGGCTCGAAGTAGGTAAAACATGACCAAGGAGTCCGTAAAATATCGCAGAGAGATGCGAACATCTCTCAGATGACCGAAAGACATTTCTGCCAAGTCAGACAGGATGCCGGTGATCTGACTATAATAGATCTGTTCAACATGCTCGGGTTCGAGCATGGACCTATCTCCTGGTTCGTTGAACCGAACTGTATAGCTCGGCGATTGTAGGGATTTGAAAGAAAGGATGAAGGGACCGTCGGTGGCCATTCTGAATGATTCTATATTGACGATCAGATTGACGGCTGAATCGAGGACCTCCGAGAGGGAGTTTGGGAGAGACTCCAGGACTTCGATGTCTTCTTCGGTCCTCGCAATTGAAAGTTTGACGCTCGATGAAGCGGGGAATGTGAGCTTCTGCAGTATGGTGTCCGCAAACGCAGCCCCACACCACCTCAACTCGAACCTTCGGATATTAGGCAGCGCTGTGACAGGACGAGATTGAGCCGCGGCAATTTCATCTGCTTCGTCCCATCGTGGGATATGTTCACTGCTTTGGTGCTCTAGAGTGACGACTTCTAGCAGGGGAGAAGCCGCCAAGAGATCAATGATCTCGAGAAGCTTGAGATCCCAGCTCCATGCGTGGATTTGTGTTAAGGAACCCGAAGTAGGGATGATACTTCGAAGAGAGATGCGACGAGGTTCGATAACGGCGAGTCCTGGAAAGGCGGCCTCATCGAAATTCAAGTCAAATGCCGATGGTTCCATGACTCTATGGGTTCAGAGTTTGAAGCTCGACAGCTCTTCTAAGCTCGAAAGATGACTTTGGGAGGACAAGTAAGGGTCGTCAAGATGAAGAGCGGGTCAGCTGAAACAACGATGAGGTCAGGGTGCGACAGAGGAGACCGCTCGCCGACGGCGAAAGCGCCAATTCCGGATGTCTTGCGGGTCGGAGACTGGATATTTTGGCCTGTCACGTGTGACCCTGACGTCATATCACCCTCTCCCATCATCAAGCCAGGAGCCCAGGCCATTTTATATTCAACGTGGCATAAGAGTGAGGGTGGAGTCAATACTCGGTTTCCAATAAGTTTTGATGGACGATTGGAGACCGGAATTTAATAGATGGCTAGATACCGCGCGTGTATGGTTTATTCTTGTATTTCCAAGTTATTACACTTTCTCTGCAATTGTACGGTTCAATTTTGAGCCTTTATATTTTCGAAGCATCTAGTAGGGTCATAAATTCAGAATCTGAGAGATCCATACTGGAAGCCAGCACTCACGACGGGACACACGAGCTCGCCCTTCTGCCAAGTCGGATCGTCGTCTCCAAGTATTATCTCGGCGACTGTTTCGTACCCGTGTAAATGATAGAACGGGATGTTATGTGGTCCACTCGACGTCAACCATGCATCGCGTCCCTCCGCGTCCGCCTACACAGACATAGAGTAAGCATAGCAGAGACTCTACAAGAGAGAGATACGAACCTTATCTCCGATTATTCCAAGCAAAGTCCCACCGTGCCCTTGTCCTTGATATTCGGGATCCGTGGCGAGAAGATGTACGTAATACATATCGTCGATTTTATCCTTCAAATGAGCTTCGACGATGACACCTTCTTTAACTCGGATTTCCTCGATCCGCTATGTCCGTATGTAAGCGCAATTCTTGTTCAGACAGCAGAGCCCTTACCCTCTTCACGATATCGGACCGCATAGCTCCAAGCAATTTTTCGAGCGCCGAAAAGATCGTGTCGATGAGCCATTCTAGTAAGTTCCGTTTCTTTGAACCGTTCTTAGGAGGGTACACGACGATTAGAGAGTGACCGGATGCCAATTGAAGGGTGATGCGGCGAGTGATGAAGTACCAGAACATAAGATAGAAGACGAAACGATCTGTTCTCGTGGGTTTTGGAGGGGAAGTTTCGGTACCCTATGATTCAAATGAGCGGCATAGTAGTGGGATTCGGAAGGAGGAACGTACATCACGACCACTTGTGTACCAGGAGAGCGTATCGTACTTGAACGCCTCGAATATCGTCGTAGAAGCAGTCGGGATTTGCTCTGAATCGCGTTGAGTCAGCATTCAGACGCGGAGCAGAAATATACGCACTGTAAGTTAAGGGACTGGGTATGAGCGGCTTCGTGGTGTAGGATCCAGAGAGTGAATGACTGTCCCGCTTTTCGTCGGCCTCCGTTGTCGTGCAGCCGGCCAGTTCGTTCCGCCGAACATGTCCTGCCTCTAGACTCGGACACATGTAGTCTCCTCTTTCACTCCCGCCCAGCACGAGTCCAGGTGCGCTTGATATCATGCTAAGGACGCTGTGAGCTGAAGCTTTTGCCAGATGACGATAAGGTGGAGACTAGCCTGCTGCGCTTCAACTTTCAAGGGTTAATTACTGGAGGAATTTGAGGGCTTGAGATCCGCCGTGACCGAGAGGTGAGATAGTAGCCGCCTCCAGCTTCACTCTGGTTGAGACGACTGAACGAAAGCTGAAGCTTCAGCGCTGAAGTGACCCAAAAGTGACCGCAGCTGCGCAATACAGTAGACGCGTCGTTGCTTTCGGCAGAAGCTGGAACCATGATCGGACCGGCGTTCCCATGCATCGATCGCGGCCGGAAATGCCGGCGTTCTTATCCGATAAGGCCGGTTTGGGCCCTGATTGTAAAACGGGGTGTGTAAAATGTGAATACAGAGAGAGTACTGGAAATTCCATTCTGCTCTATATATGTAGTGATGCACTGGAGCTCAGCCCTCCGGAGCGACGGTACACAAGGAATTTGAATTCAATCGCTTAGATCAAATGATTAGCGAGACAGAATAAAGCACGAGGAATCCGAAGTAAATCGCTCGCGGGGATCGATGACGGGCACTCGGTATGCAGCTGAGAAGATTATATGAGTTACCTCGCGGAGGTTCCATTGGCCAATGCCTCAAGCGAGTTGTCCTGTTTGACGACCGAGGAGTATCGCTTTCGGTTTATTAGGCCGCGGGACCGGAAATACGTATGTCAGGTGAAAGAGTCTTGTATAAGGTCCTGGGGACGATGAAGTGTGTCTAAGAGCGTCGTTTGAACCAAGATGCTATGTTCGTAACCGGAACGTTGAAGTAGTTGTGAGCTGGCAGCCCGAAGATTCAGACTCCTCACTATGGCCGATTTCATTGACAACAAAGCCTCAGAGTGATGAGAGGGTCCATGGGTCGGTTGTCTCCCCGTTGACAATGCGCGGTTCAGCGGGGGAACCATTGATATGTAACTTCGGACCATCTGCTAGACATCTGAATAAGAATCAGGATGCGAAGAAATAAGGTACAGCGTGAGGAGTGACATACCATGGCAGACACACGATCTCTCTTCAACCAAGCCACTCATGCTCTTGGGCTAGATTCGTGCGATGTCAGTAACTAACTTCCGTGAGATTATGAGACGCGACGTGTTCTCTGAGTATCACTCTGAAGCCGATCACACATTCGTCAGGGCGAATAGACCAAGAATTCTGTGTATGTGAATTAATCAAGGAAGTTATATAGCCCAGTGTGTGATGAGTTGCATCCGAAAGTGTCGACAGAAACCAGAAGCAGGCAATGCCATTTTCGACTCCGTCCGTCGGTCAAGCCAGCGTTCCCTTACATGTAATAATATCGATTTTCAGACAGAGAAAACAGGAGGAAGGGGAAGGATGTTGCAAATCATGCGTTTACGGTACAGGAGCACACGGCCGCATCGTCGACAGGTGATGGATGATTCGCCTGAGGCAAGGCGTGAGGAGAAAACTTTTTGCTGACGTAATGGCCTAGTGTTCTCGGTTCGCCCACAAGTTCGCCCATGCGGCATACGGCTCAACGCCTAGCGTTGAACGTACGAACGTGAAATTTGTAGTCCCTTGGATTGACTGCATTCAGTGAAACTTCCCTCGGAATTTCTCAAAAATGAGTTGGCTCTGCCGGGCTCAGGTCACAAAGACACACCTTGTCTTCCACAAGGTTTTTGAAGGTTCAGGCCTTCTACCTCAATCAAATTGCTCATGCTGCCATTGTGCCACCTCAACGACAGCGAGATATGAAGAAGACACAGCGGACCCTGGACCCCTTTTCACCCAGAGTGGATGGTGGGAACATTGTGAGCTTGTGTTCCTTTATCCTGAGTTTTCGAACGGAGAATACACATGTTGGAAAAAATGCTGAGAACAGTGGACTTTCAGGGAATATGTTGAAATTGGGCCGATCTCGAAGTGAAGGACGACCGAATTGATTAAGCAGAATCTCATCATAACCTCAGCAGTATATCTGGACATTTTTGCGTCCGGCCCGCTGTGAGAACGTCTCTCATACTTTTATGGGTATGGCGGTGTCGGCGCCATCTCTTGGATGGAATGGTTGCTATGGTGCCTTAACCCTAGTTCTCATCCCTTTTGACCTCTCGTATCGCGCTGCTCCCTCTCAAGTCCAAAGCCCCCTCCCACGTCTCATGAAGTCATGAGCTCGGGCTCGCAACCTGAAGGACAAAACTCTTCACATCCGCCTCCTCCGATCGAGTTCAACATTGGTCTTCAAACTCTTGAATTGCCTGCAACCGTCCCTTTATCTATCAGGCTGCCTGAATTGGGTGATTTCCCATACGTACGCCCAGGTTCGTGAGAGGAGCTCATGTCAATCTTATAAAATTGGTAGTTCTGGATGGATTTGCTCGAGGAATTGGAAAGGAACGCCTATCATGGCCATTCGGACGATCCTGAAAGTGCCGAGGTACGCATGCCTCACGACTCAATCCCAAGGATCTCACAATCCCGTATGGTTATTCCAGTTATTTGATGGCATACATAGGCTAGTTAAGTTCGATTTGTGGTGTTGTCCACAGAAGGAATTCATAGAATCAAGATGGGGCAGACCAATGAGAGTTCCAAGCAGTCAGGCGAGTTTCTATTACTGTGACAGGAGAGACAACGGTAAGTTCATCTACCGCGGTTGTCAGAGTTTCTCATGGAAACTAACTCTTCACCAGAGGCTATGAACATAGCCGTCTCAGTTGTGATCCTTTATTTCAGCGTCGTCTCTCGAGCTTCCTTTCAAGAGGTGCGGGAGGCCTCGCAAACAGTGTTCTCTAAACCCAAACAACGCGCCATGGCTTTTGAGAGTGAATATCCAAAATCAGTCCTTCTACTTGTTGGCTATCAGACGCAATCAAGATCCGATCCAGAGACAATGCATCAAATGTTTTCGACCCCAGGAGGAGGCCCAATTCTCCCAGAAGAAGGAGAGCGAGTAGCAAGAGAAATGGGGGCTGCGAAATATATGGAATGTGAGACGGGCAATCCTGATCACCTGTACGCAGTGCTTCGAGAGGTATGTGGTCTATCATCATCATTAGCTGCTAGGACTATGATTCAGTGATTCTTGTTTCCTAGGCCATGCGACTCGGATGGAATCGCACTCAGGAACGAATGACAGACACTTTTATATTTCGTGCTGAGAAGTGGTTGAGTTCGAAATGGTCGTCCTTCAAAGGTTCTGATCGCTAGGAAACGTTGTCTCCCGCTATGCTGTATACGTAATCCTGCACAAGTCCGTCAGGTTTCTGATATCTTTGATTGTGAGCTTTCTACAAGGAAGAAGCCTACATCGAACGAAGACGAGTGAAAAAATCCTGACGGTGGGACAGCATTGCGTTTGAAATCGGGGTCAATACGGATAGATACCTATTCGACTTCCAAGAAAGACAAATTCAAGAGCTGTGTGAGCGAGAGTTCTCGTATGAAGCTCATGATCATCGGTCACATCATAACTCTCATCGACATGCATCACCCAGTTCCGCCGACACTACACCTCACTATCAACAAACATCACCTCAACCTCGCCGCCCTATCATTCCGACTTCTCAATCTCAGACGTGCAGCGAGCGTCTCTCACCATCTTTATCGCAGAGCAGTCAGTCCATGCACCCAAAATTAGGGACAGACAAACGTACCACAGGACATATCACCTCCTCTCCCATCCAATCCGGATCCTCACCGCCCAACCTCAACTCTCCAACAGTGACATATCCATGTAACTCATAAAACGGAACATTATGTCGACCAGTAGAAAGAAGCCACGTCGATCGTCCTTCCGTATCAGCCTATCATTTCCACGCCGATTGTCAATAATTACGAAGAGGAATGAATGGAGGAACGAACGTACGATCCGTGCGATAGCGTCTAGTAATCTCGAAGCGTATCCGAGCCCTTGATACGCTGGATCCGTAGCGAGCAGATGAACGCAATACATATCTTTTCCTCTCCCGTCAAGCCAACTCTCTATCGCCGCTTTCTGTCCTTCCAGCTCTCTTCGTCTCTAAGAGTTCCAACATCGTATGAGAACGGTTCAATCACCGACAGGCGACGGCATGACATACCCGATTTACCACTTCTCCGTCAAATTTAGCTAGGATCATCGCCATCCCGCCGAATACAATATCAATGAATTTGTCTTTCCAGCTTCCGTTCTGGACGAGGGATGGAGGTGGAAAGGCGATGATGAGGGAATGGGCGTCGTCGATTTGGAGGGATATGCGACGAGTGAGGAAGTACCAGAAGTAAAATGCGTATTTGAGTTTTGCGAACGTAGAAGGGGGAGGAGGCGGATCAATACCCTATCATGCAGATACATGAGTGATCAGTCAAGAAAGCGATGCGCAAAGGAATAAGGGTGAGACATATAACGACAAGCACTGCCAATGATCGAGAAGAAACTTGGCGACACGTACAGTCTGTCCCGTTACATATCTCGTGAACGCATCGAACTTGAACGCTTCCAAAATTGTATTAACGGCGATATTAATTTGTCCTATAACGCCAAGGGAAGAAGTCGACGCATGAGTCAGAATTACGTGTCTTCGCATAAAGAGGAGGTATATCGTACGATAGCTCAGCTTTTTGACAAGAATATTAGGGGACGCGAGTTCGGTGGCCGATGTTTCTGTGGAGGTCTTAGATGCGTCTGGTGAGGTATTGGGATCGGGATTCTGAGGTTATGCGGTCAGGACTCAGGACGGTATGCAGAGACCCATGGCAGGCGCACCATCAGGGGTTGAGAACGAGGCGGAGGAGGTGAAGACTCGGAGGCATCGTTGAGATAAGAGACGTCGATTTTGCCTGTCGTGGCGGATGCCATGCGGTTTTTAGAACGAGGTCAAATCGAATATTGCAGTCTCGAGGAGATGAGGCCTAACGAAAAAGAATCAGAAACGCGAGATGAGCAATAGGCACAGCGACTCACCAGAGCTGTCAAATCAGCTATCCTTATCTTTCAAGCACACAATCGATTCGGTAGCCTCACTGCAGAGATGATGCTGTCAGTGAGGCATTTTAGCCAAGATTTTAACTCTGTTGAGTCGCCCGTCGTGATGGTTCCTAAACCTATTCAAGCTAGTCCAGCGCTACATCGACTTCGATTTCATTGTTCAATTCAAAATTCCACGTATTTGGGCGCGTTGTTCAGGATGTTGACAGGTGTGGGAAGAGCAGGTCGAAATGCAGGAGAGTCATGGTTCAAACTCCGACGCCAACTGCTTCGGTAGGGCCACGCAACGCTCACAGATTATCGATTTGAGAATCTAAAACCAGCCGAACTGTGGGCTCACACGACAGAGTGAAGGGAGAATAGAGACGGATCTGGACGGCTCGTCAATGTTCTCTGGACGCCGAGGGATCTGGCATGAATAACCTGGTACTATCGTATACGTATCTCTTCAGTTTACTCGAATCTGCACAAGTTCCTCGATCTAAAATCTCAGGCACTAAGCTTCCCTATCTCAGTATCTGCTGAAACTCTGCCATGAAGCAGGAACGAAACGAAACGATCTAGATGCTAGCTTGAGTCTCAGCCTTTCAGAAACTTTGCACGCGGTAGCGGTTCAATAGGGGGAGTCAGAGTTGAGGCGACGCTGGATTCTGGGAGGATTCGAGACGGATTCGCAAAATGGATTCTGCTTGGATTCTGGGCCGATTCGCGCAGAATCCGAGAATCGCGAATCCATGTCGAATCGCCTTTCGAGCGGATTCGACTTGCGAATCCGATTCTCCAGAATCCGATTCGCAGTATCCTCACTTCAGGATCATCTTGCAATCATCTTCGCTGGCTCATTTTCATTATAGGTAGTACTGTACAGTTGTCTTCGGACATTGAATAAATTATTATACTCTACTCGTCCTCGTTCTCCTGTCCCTCAACATCAACTTCTGGATGCCAACCTCCTCAACCACTCATGTAACTCCTCCGTCTTCCGGCGCCTTTTCCTTCAATTGCATCAGGCGCCACTTCAAGTATTTAGTTGTAAGCAGGAGGAGGTCGCGAGCAGCTAGTCGACGGGCAGAGAGACGGGGCATCGTTGTGAGCAAGTCCGAGCCGAAGAGTTTTTTTTTCCTTATTGGGTATGACAGTGATCCCGCCGAGGCTGCCGTGCTCATGCAGCATGAGCCCAGGTCGGGTTTAATTAATTTGTATGCTACATAGAATCCAGGCAGAATCCTGTTCCTACGTGGGGTGGTCAGAGTTGAATCAGGATTCTGAGAGGATTCGACCGCGAATCCAGTTTGCGAATCCGCGCAGAATCCTCTCCGAATCCGATTTCCTCGCAACTCTGACTCCCCCTAATACGTCAAAATTGACCTTCATGTATCTCTCCTAATAACCCCCCTATCTCTGAAATTTCCCTTGACATCCGAGTGGGCAGATGTTTAAATGGTTTTCCTCCGTCACAATTTACTCAAAAGTCCGACTCCAGTACTTTCCCTCCCATGTTCAAGGTTCTAAAACTCTTTGCTACGCGAAATTCACCTTCCTTCGGACCCCTGTCTCCCATATCCTCTCTGCAAGAACATCAGCGTCTTCGATTGGTACAAGGCGTCGTAGCAATCTCTCGATTCTTGTTCTCATTTCGGTTCTCTTCGAAGTGTGATATTGTGCACAATATAGCAAGACGGGGGTTGAGGAGACCTCGGACCTACCGGTTATCTTGCTATGTTCTGTAATATGACTTCATCTCCTCCGCCACCCATGGAAGAAGTCCCGATTATAACTTATACCTCTACTGTATTCGCGATCTACGGGATATTCTGTCGTTCAGGCACAGATCGTCGAAATCTGACGCCCATTTACGTGTACTATTATTAAGAATAGAAGCAGCACAGCATCTCACAAACAATCCCATCCACGACGCCGATCAACATCTTCCCTGCTTCCCGCCGTCACGACTCACGATCATGCACCCAACCGTCACGTCAATCCTCGAACGAGCCAATCCCTATCCATCAAAGTTCAAACCTCACCTAGATCGCTCACGTATCCCTCGATCTGATCGTCGGGAGCTACGAATCCGGATTATCGGATGTACGCCGACTCGAATGGTATAGCATCCAATCTCTGTAATAAATTTGATTTTTTTACGATTTTGAAACAGGAGCTTTTCATTTCTCATATCATTGGGAGAGCTTATAATGCGAATGAGAATATCGAGCCGTATGTCTGGCAACATGCAGAACGTGTCGATAAAAAGAAGAAGGTATTATTGTCATCCTCTCAATGTTTGAAATTTTATTCCTTTTAACGACCTTGACACAGTCCGTCTGGGTACCCTCAACCATGAGCACACTCATAACTCGATCGAATCTCGTCGTCGACCTTCTGTTCACATGCTGGCCAAATTCGAAGATCCGATCCAGAACAACGAGACTCGAACGTCGGGTCTCGGTGCATAAACCGAAAAGTCGGACGTTCTTTCGAGCGTTTCATTATTATTTCCATGACGTATACCGTGCGTCCCATCCTCCAAAACTCTCTTGCAACTCAGTCACTCATGATCGTTAATAGTTAGTCCCCAGATGCATAGTGACTCTGTCGCCCTGTTTTGCTTCGACGTTATGTCTCGCTCTTCGTTAAAGGATATTCACAAAACATATCACTCCAGGGGCTGGTGGATTAATCCCATAAGCGCAATCCTAACAGGCTGGGGAATTGAACAAAGATCCCAACCTGAACTAGTCCATGAACTCATGACTGGTACCAGCGATCCGAAGAACGAGAAGAACGGGCCAGGGCCTGTGCTTCCTGAAGAGGGAGAACGATTCGCAGGGAAATATGGATATGAGAAGTATATTGAATGTGAGCAGGGGAATCCTGATCATCTTGATGCAGTGATTTGTGAGGTCTGGAGTTCTTCATTCGGAATACGGACTTTGAGAAACTGATTTTGATTTCGTAGGCGATGAGTTTAGCTTATGGTCGAGACAGGATGTGTGTATTATAGCCAGCAGGGCGAATAAAATGCGTTGGAGGATTAATGGACTGAAGAAATGGGATACTTGCGTTTATAGGTTGTGCTGTGTTCGATATACTGTTTCGAAAAGAATTCAGCGGTATTCACGCCGTCCGAGGTTGAGTCGGTCTGGAACTTGGCAAGTGCGTCTCTCGCATTCAGGAATTGTAGTAAAGCACTCGCAGTAATAAGACCTTTTTGTTGATAGCGGCAATTGCTGATTTCTGGATTTCCAAGATTTCACTATCCAGATTCTTTGTGAAGAAACCAGTAATCGTACGCTTAAGCCGATCCACTCGGTCCCGGAAGCAAATAAGGTAAGAAAGTCTCAAGACTTACTCTAGACTGATGCCAAGACACTGTTCCAGACGTTGTAAATTCGTGTGACGCAAGGTCTGATAAGGAGTCCGCCTGACGGTGTGGGTCGGAAACGAGATACTGGGCCCCAATTGACAGTTTCGGTCAGAGCATAATCAATGGCAAGAAGTACTAAGAAGCGAGATAAGGTGTCATTGTCTCAACAGATGATCACATGTCATTCTCAGTACTTGAACGATGAGATGCTGGTTAATGAGCTGAATGTTGGTCGTGTGAGACTTCAATTAGACATTAGACGAGACGAAGCGAGTCTTTGAGATATTTTTAGTCAGAACAATCAGGGCAGGTGGATTAGAAATGACCTCAGATGGAACGGAACCAAATCCACACGACGTCAAAATGACCATATGCCTTATCATCTCACACGAGCAATTGGAGACAACACGGATGACGCAGAAGGTCAGAATCAAGATTATCCATGTGCTCCGCGGCTCGGCGATAAGCCAGATCGATCTAATCGAGTAAGTCGATCGCGATCGGTGATCTAATTTCCGCTGCGGCTCCGGAGTTCGGCATATTCCTTTCCGATATTGGATCGGAGCGGCTACGTCGGGTATGGAGAAACCGAGGGATGGCAGGAGTAAATAATTGAGCAGAGTGTCGGGCTCAGGAGATGACAGCGATGAAACAGGGAAAGAAAGGAGCGAATTCTGGATCGATTGAGGAGAAGATACCGATAACTCCTTTCAATCCGGCTCTCCTGAGTGCGTCCAAGCCTCTGCTTGTATATTATCGATGTCTTCTTCAAATTTCGAAACGTTCAAAGTGAAACAAATCAGCCAATGAAACACATCGTATTACGCATGAAAGCTCACCGCATGGACAAGTGCAAAGGTCGCACGAAGAACACGCCCTCTTTGCTCAAACGACTTGCCGAGCGCCGACCGGGAACGGCTTGGCGGCCATATCCGGAAAGGGAATCACAGGAATCGCGTGGAGCACTCTGGCTCTTACAGTGACCAAGCGTTCTGCCCTCCACTTAGTCGACGACACAGGGGCACAGAAGCTCAGGCAAGGAATGGATATATCATGCTCAATCGTCTTCTCAAGAACCCCACTTCTCTCTTCCCCTCCCACCGTACCAAGACTAGGTCTGACGACGAGGAGAACGAGCTACTGCTAGTCAACATGGCCACCGCTCGCGAAGTTGACCTCGTCAATGCTGACACTGCTCTGAGGCCTTCTAACGACCAATCTACTTCTGTTTACCCCTCTGAGAAAAAATTTTCATCAGACGATCACGACCATAATACTTACGAGGCTTCATCGACCGACATCGACGCCGACTCTTTCGTCGACGAAGATGGCAACCCTCTCGAAGAGCCAACCGAAGAAGACCAACGTACTCTCCGTCGCATAGCCGACAAAATTCCCATCGCCGCATACTCCGTCGTCATCGTCGAACTCTGCGAACGATTCGCGTACTATGGTCTTTCAGGTCCCTTCCAGAACTACCTCCAAAACCCACTTCCAGACGGTGGTTCCGGCACTGGTGCACCTCCCCCAGGCTCACCCGCCCCCGCCGGTGCCCTAGGCCGAACACAGACGACGGCGACAGGCCTCCAAAACATGTTCTCGTTCTTGGCCTACATCACTCCCATTATCGGTGCGATCATCGCTGACTCGAAATGGGGCCGATATAAGACCATCACCGTCTTCTGTTTCATTTACTTCATCGGCCTTCTCATCATCACTCTCACTTCCATTCCTTCGGCCCTCCGAGCTGGTGCCGGATTCCCAGGATGGATCGTCGGCGCCATCATCGTCGCTACCGGTACGGGTGGCATCAAGGCGAACGTCTCTCCTCTTGTCGCAGATCAATATCGCAAGTCAAGGATGTTCGTCCGAACCCTCCCTTCAGGCGAACGAGTTATCGTCGACCCTAACGTCACTATCACCCGTATCTATAACATCTTCTACTGGTGCATCAACGTCGGCTCACTCTCCGCCATCGCCACCACCGAATCCGAACGCCACGTCGGTTTCTGGTTGGCTTACCTCCTCCCTACGGTCGTCTTCCTCGGCACCCCTATCGTGCTTATCGCAAGCCGAAAGGCGTACTACAAGGTACCTCCTAAGGGTAGCATCGTCATGGAGGTGTGGAGATGTTGGAGAATCGCCATGGGTGGATTCTGGACTCATCCCATCCGTTTCCTTCGCGAGGTACGTTCTCCCCAATCTTTCACATTTCGTTTGACTTATATATTTTGTGATCGTAGACTAAGGAGACCGGCATTTGGAATCGTGCGAAGCCTCACTTCCACAAAACCATTCAAGGCTCCGGAGCTGCCGATGAGAAGATCGTTGGTCGCGCTCTTGACAGCCGCCGAGAACACTGGATCACATGGGATGATGCCTTCGTCGAAGAAGTCAAGCGTACCGCTCGCGCATGTCAGATCTTCCTCTTCTACCCCGTACGTCTCCCCTCCCCTCCCTTCGTTCTCAAATCTAACCAGTCAATCATAGCTTTACTGGATCTCATACAACCAAATCACCACCAATTTGGTTTCGATGGCCGGAACGATGACGCTCAATGGAACCCCCAACGACCTCATCCAAAACTTCGACCCAATCGCACTCATCATCCTCATCCCCATCATGGACACCCTCGTCTACCCCGGCCTCAGACGTATGGGCTTCGTCGCACGCCCCATCTTCCGAATCTGGCTCGGCTTCATGTTCGGTGCACTCGCAATGGTCTACTCCGCCGTCCTCCAACACTTTATCTACAAAACGAACCCTTGTGGATCGTTCGTATCATCTTGTGATACTCCGTCGTCGTTGTCGGTTTGGATTCAGGTTCCGCCGTATGTGTTGATTGCCATCTCGGAGATTTTCGCTTCCATTACCGGACTTGAGTATGCCTACAACAAGGCGCCTAAGCGCATGAAGAGCGTCGTCATGAGCGTATTCCTGTTCATGACCGCCATCGGAAACGCAATCAACGCTGCTCTTTCGTACGTCCCCTTCCCCTCCCTCCTCCCCTTCTCTCACTAATTTATTTATTATACAGACCTGTCGCCGAAGACCCGAAATTGGTGGGCAACTACACCGGCATAGCAATCGCCTCCTTCCTCGCAGGAATGGCCTTTTACCTGTGTTTCTACAAGAGGGATCAGTATGAGGAGAGTGAGAATGCTATTGGGAAGGGACATAGGACGAATGATGAGGTTTTGAGACATCAGGAGATCGAGCATTAGGCTTTTGGTTTTTCGTCCGGTTTTGGTTGGTGTAATGTGTTGTCGTATCTTGTTGTCGAGTTTGTTTGTCGAGTTTGAGACGTGTCTTGGGGTTATGAATATAATGCGTAATGAATGTTCATCAACTCTGAATAGAAAAGGAGATCGACCGGGTCTGTCACCAGCTTCTACGGAGTCATGGATCCAGAAGGCCTTCGTACTATTCAGCTCACTATTTGCTCGTACCGACCCGGACCAGCTTGCTCATACTACCTAATGCAAGCTGGGAGGACCCTTGATCGAGCGGCAGATGACCCCTACGGACATATAAATTGAATCTCTGTCCACGCGGCAGAATTTTAGGCTCGATCCAAATAACACAGCCTACTATATTCACATGCGCAAAGCTAACAAACACAATAATCGTAAATGGAAGAAACTCAAGAAATCAGTACGGAATCACACGGTGACTAGAAACAACGATTTACAAGCGATGAATACCTACTAAGGACGACCATTTCGAAGTCAGCCACTTTTTAGCACGGTAAATCCAAAAAGTGCCTGTCATTCGTTCTTGAGCGTCATTCCATCCGAGTCGCAAGGCCTGTGAGACATTAATCACTTGGTCATAGCCCGCACATTGAACGATCATGATAGATAGACCGCATACCTCTTGAATGACGGCCCTGAGGTGATCTACATTGCCCGTCTCACATTCCATGTATTTGGCGGCTCTCAATTCTCTCGCTACTCGTTCCCCTTCTTCCGGGAGTATCGGGGTTTCCTCCGAGTTCGAGAAAGCGTCATGCATCATCTCAGGAACAGCCCTCAACTGCGAATCAATACCAACAAGCAGAGCGGGAGTGTTTGCATCGATTGATGATAGAGAGGCCGGCCCATACTCTCGCAGTCTTTGAAACGCAGCCCGAGAGACGACGCTGAACCAAAAGATTATGACTCGACCTCTGAGTGGAAACCCTTGCGCAGAGTCGGATTCAATAGATAATCCTCACACGCAGTGTAGGTGAGCTTACCCTGGTACTGATATGCACGATAGAAGAAATCTACCTGACTGCTTGAAACTGTCATTGGCCTGCCCCGCCGCCTTTTGATGAACTCCTTCCGGGGACAACACCAAAATGCAGCATCGGTCCAGGGTGGCCTGAATCTCTTTTTGGTGGGAGGAAGAGAACTGAGATGAGTGTACGGAATCCCCATCGGGATTGAATCGCGCATACCGGTAGAGACGCAAAAATTTCGCTTGTGGATCCATCTCCACTCAACTCATCCAGTCCTGGATCGTTATCATGGTGGTTCCTCGCACATTCTCCAATCAGAGCTCTGTGAAACTGTCACTTGTATAAGGACACAAAGGCTTCTTACAACGCTAGACTTGATACTACACTCACCTCCGGGGGCATGGATGTCCATATACGGGGCCCGGGCTCCAATGAGGTGCCATAGAGATCATCGAATAAATCTGGCTTCATTTCATACTCATACAATGGAACCTTCCCCTCTTCAAAGGATGATCTATAAAGGCTTCTGTGGATACCAAACTCACTTGGCGTTGGCTAAGGGCCCCAACCACCATGAAACACACAGGCGTGGCTTCAGGCTGCCCAAGGTTCGAAAGGTAGTCGTTGAGCTTCTCCACATATTGAGGGAGTTGAGACAGATGTGGTTCAGCCAAGGAAACCGAGCTCATGACCTCGTGAGAGACGCGATTGGGGATCGAGAGGGAAAAGATCGAAGCGAAAGGTAAACAGTATCGAGCGTCAGGGTTAGGGCATCATGGTTATTTGAGCGGAAGCGGTGCTTTGGCCGTGTTTTGACAGCGATGTTGACGTCTACTCCCCTATATTGGTCCATATGAAGGTGTGAAAAAATAAATTCCTGAATTTATTCCCTTTGATATTCCACGGTCGTTGAAGTGATCGACATCGAGGAATTGTAGATGTAGAATATGATGGAGAATTGAATTTAGCAAACCCGATAGTTTCAATAGCACAGGGAGGCTGTACTCGATGCAGAGTGTTTCGCGCCAGGCGTTGACGGGACGGGAAACACGAGGCCTTTACGTAAGCGAAACATTATTCCCTCGCGTCTCAAGATCAGCTTTCGACTGAGCTGTGCTCCTTCAAAGCCCTATTTCTCAATACTTTAATCTAGAAACCCGTTATAATCCCGGTCGATCAACAGGTCAATCACTGGAAGACTCACTACTGCTCGAACCACCAGACAAAAGCGAAACCGGCCTCAGCGGCCTCATCTGCCCTAGGTTTCGGCAACAATTTTATGGCTTATCAGTCACCGGACCCTCGCAGACAGATAGCAATAATTTCAATCATAGGGCTCAATGACTCTACTTTACAGCGTTGCTGCGTTATCTTCTAGCTGACATCAAGCAAGCGCGTCCTGGAATTTCAGCGATGGTATCCATTGGAGTCGGGGCTTTCCTCGAAAGGGATCTCGAATGTTCTGTAGTGTGTGCTCGCGTAAGCCACTACTCATATCTTTGCATCCTTATTCTTATCATGACTTCTTCTTGTAGACTGCCCGAAGATTCGTTCAAGGGGGGTGCGGGCGGCATGAAGTGCGGCTGCAGAAAGAGTGGAGATTTTTTTCTCAACGGATGCAAGGAGCCAAGTTGGGCTATCTCTTCGCTACGAGGCTTTATCTTCAAAGTTCATCCGAAGTGCCAGCACAAGATCACTCATTCGTCTCGGCCCATTATTGAAATACTATTTTTGGCGACCCTCTTGGATCAACCTCGACTTCCACACGGAATCATCCCAGAACCTTTGCATGTGACGAATGCCTTACTTATGAGGCTTGATTGACCGAAATCGATACCCACTTTTTGATCAACGAAGTTGAGGTGAGGAGCTGACCAGATCGTATTATTGTCGTGTCCTGGATTGCTTCTACCAGCGTGACAATGTATCGGAATCGACTCGTTGAAACCCGATCGTTGAGGTTTTGAAACATCAGGAGACTAAGCTTCGCTATGCTGTCTTGGTTTCCAATCTAATGTCTTGGGATCATGAACGGAACGTGGTCAAACCTCAGTCATTTCCCCGAATGACCGAGTCGCTTGGCCATGGATCTCTCCTCGAAGTGTCGTGCCCCGAGCTGATGACTCGAATAATACGTCTGACTTTGAACTGGAAACACTCAGATCTGCGGTCTACTGAACAACAGAATGACTAGATGATTGTCATGACCCGACATCAATTGCTACGGTTGCACCCAGCTCTTCCGTTCAAAGCATTCCGAAAGAGAAGACGTGGACAGAGCCAGAGCCTCGAGGAAGGACGACCATTTCATCGCACACCAACGCTCGGTCCGGTAAATAAAGGTGTCTGTCAAATCTAATTGACGGTGATTCCATCCGACGCGCATAGCCTATCAGACATAAGATTCTCCGTACGCCCAAACACATCGCAGACTCACTTCTTGAATGATTGCTTTGAGGTGGTCTGCGTTCCCCGTCTCACATTCCATATACTTCACGGCTTCCATCCTTCTTGCTGCTTGCTCTCCTTCTTCTGGAAGAACAGGGCCTTCTTCGTCGCGTGAAAGTATTTCATGCATGATCTCCGGATTGGATCTCGTTTGCGTAGCGTGACCCACAAGTAGAGTGGGAGGCAGACCATATCCGTTAAGCCTAGGAATTTGCTTGAAATAGGGTCGCATCGAGCGCCACCATCTCCTCAGAGCATTAAAAGATTCCCTGGAAGCAACATCGAAGTGAACTATACGGACGGACACAGACTGAGATTGAAACGCTGTTGCAAATTATGCTTCAATGAAGTCTTCCTTACAGCTGAGAGATGAGTTCACTTCACTTTCGGATTTATTGACACAGTAATAGAGATTGGCGTGGTTGTCTTGTATCCTTGATGGCCTTCCCCATCGCGATCGTATGAATTCCTTCCGTGGACAACACCAGATCTCGAAAGCGAATTCTGGGCTTGACGCCAAATCAAGACGAACTTCGCGAGAAAATATGGGCTGACAACCCATCAACAGCTGCGTCAGCAAGAGGAAAGCTCATAGGGCTCGTGATGCTGACAGTATCTGGATTCAGATTCCACGCGTTTCTTCTTAATTCTCTGAACAAGTCTGTCCTGAACTGTATTGAAGTCAGGTACGACGTTAATCAACACTCCTTTCGATATCCTGACGTACCTTCGAAATCTGACCAATGCCAGACAGGCGAATTGACACGCGAACAGGGGCCCGCAACCCAATATTCCCTAGAAATTCGTTGAATTGGTCTAGCGATCTCACAGGACGAGAAGGATTTGTTTCAAGAGGCAAGATAGAGCTCATGACTTCGTGTGCGGCGTGATTGGGGCTTGAGAGCGAAGCTCGAGTCGAAAGGGTAATAAGACGATTGAGAGCTTGGGAACTTCGGGTTAGGTCACTGTGGTCCGATTAATGGAGGCGATGCAATGCATTGGCTGACCCCGATGCGATACGCATGAAGGTCTGAGTCCGAGAAATATGAGTCGTGATAACCCGCTCGTGTTGAGTTGGTCAGTGAGTCCACCATGTGCGACTTGATTCACACCAAAGAATTGGTGAAGTTGAATGTCTTTGAATTTCGATTCAAGCAGAATAAACTGGGTTACCGGAGCCCAGTGATGTGCCGTACTCAGTACGTACGCTTCGTACGCGTTGACATTCGGAGTACATACGCCGTATGTACGCCGTCCTTACCGCATTGGGTACGTACTGATCACGTGCGTCATTCTCGGCTTCATTTTTACCGACGATCGTTGGAAGTGATTTTGCAGCTCTCCCGCCTTAATAATAAATGCTATATCTATTATATTAGACTCCTGTATCTAAGACGCCAATATAGCTTCAATAGTATCGTCAACATCCTGTTCCTCAACATCTTCGTCCTCGGCATCTAGGTTCAGTAAGTCATAAAATTCCTCTTCGTCGTTAAGTCTCCCGACGGCGCTCTTCTTGTAGAATTCTATCCACTTAACATTTGTAAAGTCGAATATCTGATCAATACGGAATTTCCAGGGTTTGTCGGCCATAAGTTGTACTGTCTGGGGTCTCGCGGGTGCCGGTTCGGCGGCAGGAGCTTGGGCGACAGAGAGGGATGCCAAATTCGTGGCCAAAGATTGGAGTGAGTCGTTGGATCGTACAGTAATGGGAGAGAACCTTAGAGTGCTGGGTAACTCAAGATCAGAGTCGGAATCTTCGGTCGGGACGGCTGATGAAGCGAGCGGGGTTGGTGGGTTTGTTGAATGAGTGGGAGGAACTGACGTGGTTGTCGGAGGAGTGGGAATAACAGGCACGGCTGCTGCTGCCTTTGATCGAGCCAGTTCCGCTGCACCGGGCTGATTAAATACACCAAATTTCCTCTTACGCTGCTGAAGATCCTGCCTGAGACCATCACGGACATGCTCGTCACGAAGATGCATCTTCAGTTCAGCCAGACCTAAGAGCCTTTCGTTACCCAAGCGACTTCGCAACTTCGTCAATATGAGCCCAAATGTACTGAAGAGGCGTTCACAGGATGCTGAATTGGGGCATATGGCGAAGAGATGAAGAGCGAGTCGAATGATAGGAGTGGGTGCGACATTGTTAACAAATAGATCTTTGTAATACTGGGAAGGATCAGGTTTTTCTCCCTGAATGGAAAGATGTTAGTCTTTTCTTTGATTTCGGACAATAAT